>JAODOY010005914.1:0-10148 GCA_025399855.1 Forbesichthys papilliferus | reverse complement strand
GAGGCTGAGACTAGAGACGGTCTCTTATGTGATGTAGTGCTGATGAAGAGGCTGAGACTAGAGACAGTCTCCTAGGTGACATAGTGTAGTGCTAATGGATGGAACAGGCTAATACCACCTTGAGATGAAAGGGAGATTTAGCAGTAGTGTGTGGGGGGAATTCGCAAGTGATTTTTCACGGCGCGTTTCTTCTTCTCTGGCCGTGCTCCAGCTGC
Source organism: Forbesichthys papilliferus (assembly GCA_025399855.1). Classification (NCBI taxonomy): domain Eukaryota; kingdom Metazoa; phylum Chordata; class Actinopteri; order Percopsiformes; family Amblyopsidae; genus Forbesichthys; species Forbesichthys papilliferus. Next base: position 9,933 of record JAODOY010005914.1, on the reverse strand, counting down.
GCGTGAACCAGGACGAATCCATGGAGGAGTGTCTGGCCCAGCTGGAGGAGACGCAGGCGGGGAAGGAGAGCCGGGCTGGCCTGCGTCTGACCCTGGGCCCGGGCTTGCCCTGCAAGGAGCAGATGAGGACCAACGTCATCAACGAGATCATGAGCACAGAGAGGGAATACATCAAGCATCTTAAAGACATCTGCGAGGTTGGTGTTTGGTTTTGGGAGTTTCGTGTACAGTATGCTGTAATAGAGGCACTGTGAATTACTAAAAAACATCTGTGTTTATAATCCCAAAGGTTCTCTAGTTGTTTTGTCCAATTTTAGAAAGCCAACGCAAACAGGGCCGCTGCTTCACAAATGCAGTTTTAACCGGCGCTGTCCGCTCCACTACGTAGCGCACTCAAACGAACCATTTCAAATGAACGGCCCTCCGTCTCCACAACAGAGCGTGTAGTCTACTTAATTTTATTATTATTATATATTTACGATCCCGGATAACTAGGAAAAAGGTAGATGTAACAAGCCAATATTTAATTAGATGGATTTCACAGTTTGAACATGAGCAATGTTCTCCATTGATGCTCATGGCTGTATCGTCAGTAGTCACACTGACCTATGTATACGAACCAAACCAGCGACTACAGAGGCGTAGTAGACTGCAGTGCAACCTGCAGCGGTAGCTCGAGGAAGAACCTGCGCTCTCATTCTCACAATACTCCGTAGCACAAGTTGCTAATCAAACAAATTAAAACGAGTAGCCTACATGATTGTTGTAGCAGCAATAATTCATAACCTCTTTTGGTATTTTGTTTTGGGTTTAACCCTCAAAAGTCCTACAAAAATGAATGTCGCTAAAAATAAAGTCAGCCAAACTCAGTGTTTCCCTCGTGTGGAGTTTGTTTACGTAGCATAAACAGATTTTTGCGAGGCTAAACTATGGAAATACAAAATATAGAATTAACAAACATTTTCTTTTCAGCAGACATGATAGCTGTATTACAATTGCTGCAGTCTTGCATAAATATTGTAAAGTTAGTTTTCGTAACGCTCTTGTCCCGCTGTTAGTGCACGTGAATAGCGCACGTGAATAGCGGAGCCATCGATGACACGTGGTTGATGTGAATTTACACAAATCAAATTCCAAAGATTAAGATGATTATTTTAAAAGAATGTGGCTGGAGGAGAGTGTGCATGTTGAAAAGCACGAGGGCTAAGGCAGTAGGCGTACAAGTTGCGGTCCCTACTGTGCTGCCAGTGGAAAAAGTTAGTCTGGAGCCCTGAGAAGAGAATGACATGTTTAATGTCATTCATCAAATACTTGAAAAACATTCAACTGCAGTACCTCAATTGATACAATACAAAGTACATTTTTAATTCTTATTAGTATTATTATTATTGTGTGTATCCTCTGTAGTATGCTCAAGTACCCCTAGGGGTGCTAGTCCTTTGAGAACCCCTGCGCTATGCAATAATGCCAATTGCTGTGTGGTTCTTCTTACCGTTGCATCTCTTGTGTTTGCTGACACAGGGCTACATCAAGCAGTGCCGCAAGCGCACGGACATGTTTAATGAGGAGCAGCTCCGCACCATCTTCGGCAACATCGAGGATATCTACCGTTTCCAGAGGAAGTTCCTGAAGGGTCTGGAGAAGAGGTTCAACAAGGAGCAGCCGCACCTCAGCGAGATCGGCTGCTGCTTCCTCGAACACGTACGTGCAACAGGACGTTGTCCTCGCATTGGCCAGAGAGTAGGACTAGCGTGTTGCCATTGGCCAGAGAGTAGGACTGGTGTGTTGCCATTGGCCAGAGAGTAGCACTGGTGTGTTGCCATTGGCCAGAGAGTAGGACTGGCGTGTTGCCATTGGTCAGAGTGGATGGTTTAGTGGTCTGGGTGTTGGACTTCCAGCCGGAAGGTTGTGGGTTCAAACTCCCGGTGCTGCCCTACATGTAAGCATCCTTGAGCAAGATGCCTAACCTTTAACTGCTCCCGGTGGTTGGTTGCACCTTGCATGGCAGCAATCACCATCAGAATGTGTGTAGGTGAATGACAGGCAAAATACTGTAAAGCGCTTTACAGTATTTTGCCTGACATTCACCTACACACACACACCCATTTGCAAGAACACTATGTCTCCAGAATTTCCCGTGCAACGATAGCGCAGTGCTTTATTCACTAACTTAAAATTAAACATTTATTTTAATCAGCAACCATAGTCTACAAATTGTACAGATTTACAAGACCTGTAAACAGCCAAAGTCCTGTTATTTAGTTTACCTCATTGCAAGTTTAACGATCGACTTGGTCATTGTGTTACATTTGTCTGACAAAGTTAGCCAGCGTTGTGTCCCAGACTTTCAGTAGGCTCTGCGAAACTACTGAAAACCTATCCAGCTAATATTGATACAATAGCTTTATGTGAACACTGTGATAGAACAGCATTTACCTGAAGTATGGCCGTCAGTAGTAGTCAGTCTGCAGTCTCTAGTTAACTAGTGTTAGCGTGAAGGCACACCATAACCCAAGGCATTTCTTAATCTTTTAACCTCTTTGCCCGGCAGCAAACAGACTTCCAGATCTACTCGGAGTACTGCAACAACCACCCCAACGCCTGCATTCAGCTGTCCAAGCTCATGAAGGTCAACAAGTACGTGTTCTTCTTTGAGGCCTGCCGACTGCTGCAGAAGATGATCGACATCTCGCTGGACGGCTTCCTGCTCACACCTGTGCAGAAGATCTGCAAGTATCCACTGCAGTTGGCGGAGCTGTTGAAATACACCAACCCACAGCACAGGTGACTTGGAGATGGTATACTTGTATGAGTACTACAGTATACATTGTGTTTTTTGTACTGACTACCCTGCTAGAAAAATCCAGCATTGCTGGTCACCAGCATAAGGTTTTGCATGCTGGAACCAGCATGGAATGCTTATTTGCTGGTACTACGGCATCCCATGCTGTTTGATGGTGTACCAGCATCTCATGATGTTTGCTGGTGTGCTGGTATACCAGCTAGACCAGTACTACCCCAGCACATGTCCTTCATCAACTCCATTACTGTTAATTAAGCTAAACTAGTATGTAATTGTTGAAGCGTGTATTTTAAGATGTGTTTTCACACATGATTTTGGCCACATGAGTGTACATTCTGGTTCTATTGAGAAAACCAACATTTGAATGAAACCAGTCGTGATTTATTCCCCTTCTCTAGAGACTACAAAGACGTGGAGGCTGCCTTAAATGCCATGAAGAACGTGGCCAGGCTCATCAACGAGCGGAAACGCCGTCTGGAGAACATCGACAAGATTGCCCAGTGGCAGAGCTCCATAGAGGACTGGGAGGTACAGTACAGTCGTAGAAATATAACAGTACACAGTACACAGTACAGTACAATTCAGGAGGGCCAAGCTATTAACAGGTAGCCAACATCTCAGTTTACACGCTTAATGTGATTTGTAACTGAGGTGTTTTGTGTGCCTGTGTGTGTTCTTGCGTGTGTGTGTGTCCGTGACCACAGGGCGAAGACGTTCTCATCAGAAGCTCTGATCTGATCTTCTCTGGAGACATGACTAAACTGTCCCAACCTCAAGCTAAGAGTCAGCAGAGGATGTTCTTCCTATTTGACCACCAGATGGTGTACTGCAAGAAGGTCGGCACTCCACAAATGCATCTGTCTACACATATAGTGTGTCCAGAATGTAGCATTGCCTCTTCACCCCTTAATGCCTCCCAGCTGTTGCTGCTGAAAACATCTAAAACCCACATACACACGATTTCCTATTAGAACTGCCCAATGAGCAGAACAGCAACTGATGAACAGCAGTCTTCATGAATGTCATAAATAAATAGCATTAGTACATAACAGTAGAGATGGGGAAAATCAAAACAATATTTTGACCATATCAAAATCGATGTCTTCAACAGTCGATTTTGTGATTAGATTTTCAAGCAATTCAAAGCAGATTAATTATATTTGTTCTGGAAAAATAGAAATTAAATAATGAATTCAATCTTAATATGGTGCAGTGGTCTTTCTACAACTACAACAGTTTGTCAATACAGACTGTATTTTGGAAAGCTCAGAATACATGTAATTAACATTATTTTTTTCTTCTTTCATTCTTTGGAAGTATGATATAACTGGTCACAAGTATGATATAAAGAGGTCACACAATTGACATCCCTGTTAATATCTGTCCTCTTATCGTAGAAGACCTATTTTGCTTCTTCTCTGGCCTCTTGGCCATGCAAGACTTCTTAGCTACATAGAAAAGGTTTAAATACATTGATTTGGAGATGGGTCTGGCTGCAGCCTGAACTGTCAGGCATTTCAGATCACGTGATGTCAAACCATAGCAAAACAAAAGTGTTCACTTGGAAACGGACGTTAACATTTTTGTTAATTTAACCATTACCTTACCATTGCTGGTCTAGACTTACATGTTACAATGTAAAATGTTATTCTCCGTGGATGAGTGTGACTGCTTTTTTATTTGTAATAGCCTATATCCCAGTAACAACCAATGGATTTGTGCTCATCCCACCTGCTGTTGTGATTGTCCAACAGGACCTCCTGCGCAGAGACATCCTCTACTACAAGGGCCGTATGGACATGGACCAGATGGAGGTGCTGGACGTGGAGGATGGCAAGGAGAAGGACTTCAACAACGTCAGCGTAAAGAACGCCCTGAAGCTCCGCTCGGCATGCGGGGATGAAGTCCACCTCCTGTGTGCCAAGAAGCCGGAGCAGAAGCAGCGCTGGCTCCGGGCCTTCTCCGACGAGAGGAGACAGGTGCAGCACGACCGCGAGACAGGTGAGGCGTGGTCTCGCGTAGCCGGGCTTTACTTGACTAGTCTTGCTGAGCCAGCATTTACATGACTGGTCTCGCTGAGCCAGCCTTTACATGACTGGTCTCGCTGAGCCAGCCTTTACTTGTGTATAAAGTCTGGGACACACGCTGGCTAGACTTGCAGAGCCTGTCTTTACTTGACTTGTCTCGCTGAGCCAGCCTTTACTTGACTGGTATCGCTGAGCCAGCCTTTACTTTCATATAAAATCTGGGACACATGCTGGCTAGTCTCACAGAGCCTGTCTTTACTTGACTTGTCTCGCTGAGCCAGCCTTTACTTTCATATAAAGTCTGGGACACACGCTGGCTAGTCTCACAGAGCCTGTCTTTACTTGACTGGTCTCAATGAGCCAGCCTTTACTTTCGTATAAAGTCTGGGACACGCCGCTGGCCAACTGCGTCAAGTCCCGCCTACTTGACATAAGAGGTGTTTTGATTGGCATGAAGACGACCAACTCAATGACCAAATCAGATGTTACACTTGGAGGAATTTGTTTGGAAACTTAATAGCGCATATACTACTGTATCAAAAATATGATTAATATGACCCTAGCACTGTCCTTAACAAGTATCTGCACCCTAAATTCATTTGTTTTTTTTTTGTTTATTTTTACTGTAAACTAAATAAAAGCATGTGATGAGACACTCATGCTAGTGTCAATATTTACAAACCTCCCGTTATTATACAAATATGGATTTTATGGTCTAAAAATGGCTCTACATGTCATATACGTTTATAATCTCCCAAGGTCCTCGCTGGTTTCCGACTGTACTTTTGGTGCAATCGTTTGTCATCAAAATCAATTTATGTTAATGGAGGTCCCCCGTTAACCCCTCACCTCCTTTTTACTCGGCTCCTTGACTACGTGTTTGCATTTTTCAAAGTTGTGCAGTTGGTGGAGTCAGGCTCAGAGCTGGGGTGCTGTTACTTACGTTTAATAATATCATATCATAAAACAGAATTGTAATCATTTCAGCTAACAGTGCTTTCAATTAGATTAAAATCATCAAGGTTTGTTATAATCAAGGACTCACAGTGTCTCTGTAATGCGAGCTCAGGCACAAGGAAAAATTTGAGTTTCAAAAATGTTATATGTTTTAGTGATTTCCACAACAGCAGTAGCATTTCTAAAACTTGGCAAAATGCATTACATGTGACGATAAAATGCAGAGGGAAGCCATTTTGATTATTTCCTGTTGTTCTTGCAGGATTCTCTCTCACTGAGGTCCAGAAGAAACAGGCCATGTTGAATGCCTGCAAAAGACATCCTGCTGGAAAACCCAAAGGTATACAACAGTACCTGGACTTTTAAACTATACAACCTCTCCGTCATTGTGTTATTACCAAACACATCAAATCCTAACTCATACTGTAGAGTTCTCTTAACTGATAAAGTATGTGAGTGCTAATTGATAGAGAAACAGAATGTGAAAGTTTGCCTGCAGTACTTATGTATTTAAAGGTGGCCAAATATCTCCCCTCACAGTTACTGACTGTTAATGTGAATTCATACAAAAATCAACACAAACACAAGGTCTGTACAGTACATCTGAGGTGCGTTCAGAATTGACAAACAGTGTCAAACGTTCGAGGGGGCGAACATTTTTGTCTTGAACTTAAATGTTGACAATATTGTGTAAACATTCCAAACATATTATATTTAAACTGTCACCCTTCATCCAGCGACTCAAAGCCAACAAAACTGTTTGAATGTGTTCGCGAACGTTCACAAACGTTCGCAATGTTTGCCAATTCTGAACGCACCTCTTCTGGTGTCCCCAGCAGTGCCCAGGCCGTACTACGACTTCCTCCTGCGCCAGAAGCACCCGTCTCTGCCCAGCTCGGTGCCACAGCAGCAGGTCTTCATGTTGGCGGAGCCCAAGCGCAAGTCCTCCACCTTCTGGCACAATATCGGCAGACTGACGCCTTTCAAGAAGTAGACACAAAACCCAATTCCAAAAAGTATAATAATAGATGAAATGAAATACATGAAAGAGGGTAGAAAACAAGAAGAGGTCGAGTGAAGGAGAGTTCCCTGCTCCTGCCTGAACTGACTGATCGTTTTTAATCCTCCCTACCATGTCTTTCCTACCTGTGATGTTGCCCTAACTGACGTACTGATTTAATGTAGAGATCACGATGATGGTGTTATGAGGGAGGATATTGTTCTATTTTTGTTCTTTGAGAAAGCACTTTACAGGGTTGGTTTATAACAATCAGACCTGAGAACGGTCTCCTGGAGACATTGTGTATATTGTTGAGGAGAACGGACTACCGTACTACTACACCTGTCAATCAAGCATCGACTCTAATGCTAATACTACTACTCTGTTTTGCTGCGATTGTCCACGGGACTGACAACTGTGCTGCCTCTGAAGGACATTCGCCTGATGACAAGTGTGTTTTGTTACCGTTTTCTGTATTTACTGTTGTGTTGTTCTGTTATGCTTTGACAATTGCCAACTGTTCACAGTGCCACGAGATGTTTAGTTTCGTTTTTTCTTTTTTTTTGTTTGTATTTGTTCGTTTTACGTATTCGCTTCTGAAACAAAAGGGATGAAAAGGGGGGGGAGTGTTTATTTCCTGTGCTTTTCTTTGTGCAAATATATCTTATAATTTCAACTGTGTTTGCAGTGGTTTGTCTTTTCCTTCCACAAGGGTTTGATCTGCTGTTATCTGAGTATGCGGCCTCTCTGGTGTGGTATTGTTAACCGGGTTTGAACCATCCTGACACTACAAGCTCTGCCTCTACCCTTTGCCTTGCATTACATATTATCTGGAAACATTAAACGGAAAACCGTCAGAGACAGAACCACGGACCAATCGGTGTCAAGGTGTGTAATGCAGCTGGTGCCAAATGCTATTAAAGTAATGGCTGATAAGTGGTTATGAATTGAGCTGTCCCACTGACCGATATGCAAAGAAGCAAATCGTAGAAGCTGAGTTTGCAAAACTTTACGGTTTTAACCAGGCGAAGCTAGTCTGAGGCAAACAACAGAAATGAAGGGGCAGATTCTCCCAAACAGTTGGACATTGCAAAAAACACTTTCATGAATCCACTCGTACTCTCCCTAATTCATGAACTTAACAAGTGTGTAATATTGGCCCTCTTATTGTGTAATTGCCCACTTATATTGACATGCATAGATGTGATTAAATATTCAGTGTTTTTTTGATGCTATAGTTAAAAACACATTTAGCTGATATAACACTTTCAAGTTTCCTATTGGTGTGTGTGTGTGTGGGGGGGTTATCTGATATAATACTATCAGCTGATATAATACTATCATCCTATAGGGGAACACTCAGATAATATCAACAGCCAGTAATCATTCCAGCTCATATTTAATATTTATTAAGTTAATTCAGTAAATCAAATGTCTAAATGTTCTTAGCTTATATAAGGTTAATGAAATATTAAAATCACTGCAAGATAACGAATACAGCCAATATTTATTTTCTTTATAAAGTTTGCAAGTCTTCATCAAGCAACATATAGCCTATGTAAGTCTCTTCTCTACTGTACCTGCAGTAGCCTATCACCTGCATTTATGATAACTAAACAGACAGAACTCTAATTGTACCACCTGGCTGATAAAACATATTTCTTCCTGTAGGCATAGGCTATAGCTTATTCATTGTTTTTATTTTTTATACTTTGCTTTCAATGGTAAAAATAGATGTAATCTTACTCAAACCATGAATATTCACACTTAAAATCTATAGTTTCTCGAGCAGACTGTCTTACTGAACAATGGAACCTAAACCACCACAAACATCTTCCTTGGGAGTTCGGACCTCAGAATCGAGTGACCTCATACAACACTTATCTTTCACACATCTGTTCATCTGCTGATTACAAGAATATTTTGAAATAAGAAATGTATGCTGGATTCGAAAAACTTGTCTATGCAGGCAGTTAGATTTGCTGTTTGCAGTTTAATTAATGACAGCTCGCATATCCTCGTTTGCTCTATGATATAGCTGAAACATTATAAAGTAGCCTAGCAAAATATAGACTCATGATCTTATTAAATACTTTTCCATTTCCTGAACATAACAGCGGTTCATTTTGATTTGCGTCAACGTCCGATATATGCTCTCTGCTGCCCTCTGGTGACAAATCCATATAACAAACAGATTCTTTTAAATATGTCAGTAGGCCTACAGGTAACTATTGATATACCATTAATTATATGAAAAATAAATCGACTTGAAAAACTGGCGCATCTGTAATAGTGTTAAAATATTTCAACCTAGTATGCCAGTTGCCCAGGACTTTGTGTTAAAAATTAAATTAGGAGAGCCTCCTCTCACTTTGCTAACTGACTAAATGGCATCATTGTTACCAAAACACTTGTCCATCATGCAAAAGGATATCTGGAGAAATGCCACTGAACTAGTAAAGATTACATTTCAATTTGCTACAAATATCAGTCTTTAACCCCTCAATCCAAAAGAAAACAAGCCAATCAGCAGCTGGCTGTGGAAAGCGCAGTCTGTCCATACGGCATATAAACAGCTCAGAGGACAGGCACCTTGGAATAGCCAAAGACATGCTGGAGGGACAGGTCAGTAAAATAAGAGCGCAGATTTTTTACATGGAACATCTGAAAAGCACGTGTGAGACTGTCCAAAGGCATGTCATCTCATGCATGGGAATGTATTAATGCAGAAATGGTGATATGTTTTAATTGCCCCACTGGTCTCCACGCAGATGACAGCGTCAGCATACGCCGTATATTTCCGTTTCCACTTGCGCTGTGGCGGATTTAATCATTCTGATTGGACTACCTACCTTTATCTCACCCAATCGTATGTAAGGAAGTTTTACTGAAATGTATTGGCACCGCATCTTTGACCAACATTTATGAACTGAGGGGTTCTAGACTGATTCTTGATGCCAGATCAGAATGGGCTCATGAGGCCAACTGAACTGCATCAGTCACTAAATTCTACATTATATCTCTTCTCATCACAGGAGCTTCTGTGTAGAAGATATCTACACTTCGCATACACCCACACACACACACACACACACACACACACACACACACACACACACACACACACACACACACACACACACACA
>JAODOY010005913.1:0-10149 GCA_025399855.1 Forbesichthys papilliferus | reverse complement strand
ACACACACACACATACATATATACACACACACACATACATATATACACACACACACATACATATATACACACACATACATACATATATACATACATATATACACATATATATACACATATACATATATATACACATATACATATATATACATATACATACATATACATATACATACATATACATATACATATATATACACACATATATATATATATACACACATAGAAAAAAATTCCATGTGGATTTTAACATTTCTGAAGATAGTTGGCTAACCAGTAAATCCTATTGTGACAGAGGGACCCAGGCAGAGTTTACCTGACGAAGATATAGATGGCTTTGCGGTAGTTTGTCTGAAAAACAACATGGGATGGTCCAAGGAAGGGCTCCAGCACTTCAATCAATCCTGGAGGCATCTTCTCCATCTCATCGAAGATGAACACAGAGCGGGCGCACCTGGTCAGGTTCCCCTCCACCCAGTTTTTCAAATCCACCTACGAACACAAGAGGGTGTTGTAACAAAGTGTTCCGTTTTCCACTTTTACTCACGGTGTACCGTGACATAAACGTGTCACAGAAATCAAATTACGCCATGGTCGAAATTTTTTTGAATACCGGTAGATAGTGTGTTATTTCCTGCTTTCAGTAAAATCAGTTTGACTACCATCTCATATTTCGTTTAGACAGGATCTCAGTTAGCACCGAAGCTCCGCCCCGCAGGTTTTAGTATGGCGCCGGGAGAGAAAAATATGAATAGAGTTCTATGGGATGGACTAGTCCATCCGGGTTTTATAACTTAAACAACTTAAAAACGTTTAAATTAAAGAACAACAAATCAAAGTATTTATCATACACATCATTCTATACACACTTTTTGAAAAGGGGAACCACCACCCTAGTGTGCCACTTCTTTGGCATTGTCCCCGACTTCCACGTGATGTTGAAGAGGTGTGTCATCCAAGACATCCCCTCCACATCAAAAGCTTTTAGCATTTCTGGGCAGATCTCATCAATCCCTGGTGGTTTGCTACGGTGGGGTTGTTTGACTACCTCAGTGACCTCCCCCAGGGAAAATGACAATTATCATCCCCCGTCAACCTTCTGCTATGTTTCTACCATAGAGAGCGTGTCAGTCAGATTCAGAAGTTCGGTGTTACTTACACCGCCCAATTACCTCTTCAGTTGAGGTCAACAGTGTCCCATCCTTACTGTAAACAGCTTGGATGATTTCCCGCTTCCCCCTCCTGAGGTGTCGGATGGTTTTTCAGACACACTTTGGTGTCGACCGAAAGCCTTTCTCCATGGCTTCTCCAAACTTTTCCCACACCCGCTTCTCTTTGCTTCTGCTACAGCAGATGCTGTAGCCCTTCGGGCCAGTCACTACCTAGCAACCGCCTCCGGAGATTTCCAGGACAACATATCCCGAAAGGCCTCCTCCTTCAGTCGGACGACTCCCCAGACCACCGGTGTCCACCACGATGTTCGAGGGTTACCGCCCCTTGAGGGACCTATCACCTTGAGACCACAGCTCTTCGCTGCAGCTTCAGCAATGGAAACTTTGAACATTGCCCATTCAGGTTCAATGTCCCCAACCTCCACAGTGATGCCAGAGAAGCTCCGCCGGAGGTGTGTGTTTAAGATCTCACGGACAGGGGCCTCCTCCAGACGTTCCCAGTTCACCCACACTACCTGTTTGGGCTTACCAGGTCTTTCCAGAGTCTTCCCCAACTTCTTGACCCAACTCACCTCCAGATGAGATTATCAGTTGACAACTCTGTGCTTCTCTTCACCCTTGTGTCCAAAACATGTGGCCGCAGGTCAGATGATACGATCACAAAATCGATAGACTTTCGGCCTTGGGTGCTCTGGTACCACGTGCATACACTTATGAGCATCCTTATGTTCAAACATGGTGTTTGTTATAGACAGTCCATGACTAGCACAAAAGTCTAACAACAAATGCCCGCTCGGGTTTAGATCAGGGAGGCCGTTCCTCCCAATCACTCTCCAGGTATCTCCATCATTGCCCACGTGCGAGTGGAAGTCTCCCAGTAAAACTATGGAGTCCCCTACAGGATTCCATTCAGGGTCTCCAAGAAGGCCGAATACTCCAAAGTTTCCAGAGTTTTCCCCCCAATACGCATAGGTGCAGGGAGGCGACCCGATCGTCTACCTGGTTAAACTCCAATGTAGCGGTGCTCAGGGTTAAGGTTAGGGTCAACCCGTGGCAAACCCAACCACCAGGCGGCGAGCCCTCCCTCTGGGCCTGGCTCCAGACTGGGGTGCCGGGCTTTCTCCATGCAGGGTAACTCCTCTTTTTAAGTTGGTTGTGGGGGCCTTCTGAATAATTCTTAGTCTGGCTCCTTCCCTGAGACCACTTTGCCTTGGGAGACCCTACCAGGAGGCTCTAGACAACACAGCCCTCAGGTTCATAGGTGCACCCAAACCTCTCCACCACGATAAGTATCTAACTTTTATGTAGTCATCAGATGTAAAGTTTTTTCATTGAGAATGCCATGTTGCCTTATTGTATTAACTGAAGGAGACATATTTGGTGAAGTTTGATAGTTTTCAGGTTTAAATCACCACTTTACAGAGTCAGACTTGACTTTGTGTCAAGGCCCGCACATTCTCACATAATGTTCATTTTGATACATCATACTGTGTGCCTGAAAACCAGTGTATAAAACTTTTTTGTGCATACACAATGTTGATACAACCCTTCTGTCCCCTGGTCTGTATTTGGGGGCCAGCCTTTATTAGTTCATGTCAACCACGCCCCCGGCCATTATTTGAGACCCAGCTTGTAACTGAATCCATGTTTTATTTTAGCAAATACAGTATACAGTCCACATTTATTTTTTTACATTTTTTTAATTAAGAGATTCTTCTTCTTATTATTATTATTAACAAAAAAGGATTTGTTGACCAGAGATCTAATATTAAAGAGCCAATTTTTACTGAAAATAGCAGGAGGGGCAAATGGTAGTTCAGGAGTATGATAAATACAAGATTACCGAGGCAAGTACCAGGTGGTCTTTGAGTGCTACATTTATTTTCATCATGCCAGCGGCTATTTGAGATCACCGGTATGCATATGGAGGTGACATGGTTTTTGTCTCAGGGTTTCTGTCTCTCTCTCTAATGCTGACTGATGTAATAGTTCCTGAATTTGACTAAGCATCAGTGAGGCAGGGGATTATAGTGAATTAGGGGGTGAGAGAGTCAAGTCCCTACAGGAGACAGGGACATTCTCAGAATAACTTCAGTGATATAAAGCAGAGTATTGTAAGGCTGGAAAGATAGGAGTTACCACCAGTCCATGTGCATTGTCCTTGGCAGTTATAACTTGTTAGTGCAGTGTTCCAAAAACATGATGTACATTTGAGGTAAGTAATATCTGTCCAATGACATGTGGGTGAATGTCATTCTGTTTAAAGCATTTTTTTCAGTTCCAGAAACTATTAAACTTTATCCCAGGGGTGTCCAAACAATGGCATGCAGGTGAACTGTGGCCCGCAGTTAATTTTTATTTACCCTGCAGAAATTTTTTTTAAATACAGTGGAATATGGCCCACACATGACATTTGACTGCAGGGTTTTCCTGCATAGGAATTCTTGGCATTTATATTGTAGGCCTATACTGCGCCTGTGCGCAGTCAGGGTAAAAGCCTGCTGTTGGAGAAAAAGGTTAAGCTACAGTATGCGGTCAGGTATCAGATATGATTTATTATCTTACATAATTTCATATAATATTAATTAATATAAATTGTAAGTTATGAGAACATAATGCTATTTAATTCAAAATTGTATTTGCAGAAAATTCCTAGCTATTTCTAGTCTAGTTCTGGCTGTCCAGCCAAAGCCTATCCAGCCACAGCCTCCATATTAAATATGGGCATATAGTTAGGCTACTGTAGAATGTCTAACATTAATGATGTAGAAAAATATATAGCCTATGTGACCATGTCACAATTTTGAGGAAACTGTCAAACATTATCATGTCTCCAGATGTGTTATACATTATGTTTGTCTGTCCTTAATAAACTGAATTTCAACTGTGTCCCCAAATATTTGGTTGTAGGCTACTTCTAACATTTTAAACTCACGTGCTCCTTGGAGGAAAATGTAAGCATAGAACCCTGTTTTGCCACAGTTGTTCATAGAGCTAACCTCTAAAGTGCAATAAATTGCTGCATTTAACTTTAAAATCTTCAAATTTGTACCCGCCTAAAACGTTTGAGGTCACCCCCCAAAGGCCCATTTGGAGCCAGGAGAACCCTGTATTGTACTTCTTAGATTTAACACTAGGTAAAGCTACTGTCTTGAACAAGGCAGCTTTTATACATAGCAAGGACAATCAAAGAACATTTTGATAGGGATGTACAAAAATTGCAGAATTAAAGAAATGTAAGATAGCAAGTTAGTGCAAAAACTATACACGATAGAAACATTAATTCATTTATAATTTCTTTCAAGGGAATTTGCAATGAAAACTATTGCAGTGATGAAAGAGAATAATATAACCAAACATGAGACCTACACGTCGTTTTTATATTATGTACAATGACAATGCATTAGCATTTTAGGTTTCAAAATTATTAATAATGTAATGTAAAAAGAAGTTATTATTATATGCTTATGGATTAAATCATCAAATTGGCAACCTATACTGTACGTCAAGAATGTGATTAAAAGTGTTAAGATTTATTTGTGTACATTTGTGCATGCACAATAAGAATTTGTAAAAAATATAATAAATAAGTTTAAATGTACATGTTAATTCTTTGAGCAATACACTGGAGGACGATGATAATCTTTTGACATGAACTAAACCTTAATACGTAGATGCACAAATGTTTGTTTTGGGTGCTCAAATGTGCACCAACGAATCGAAATAATCTATTAACATTCTTGTTATATGTCATCATATTTTATGATTAAGTTTGATAAAAAATATTAAATAAAAAAAAAAAGTGTTTATCCTTTTGTCCTTTATATCCTTTTGATCCAGGACATAATTTTATGGTGAGGGGGACAAAAGTGTGAGGAAAATGTTTCGTTACAAATATTTGTTAATACTTTAAATGTAATAATGGGAAAAACCAAATGACGGCGGCGGAGTGAAATCTGTCTTATTCGGTAATTGAACCCCCTACAAGGTTCACCACCAGACAGTGTTGTAAATTTGCAGACCATAACATCCTTAAAGTAGCTTATTCGAGTGAATTTAAATGCAGGCCATTGCAAACGTAATAGAGCTCCTTCCTTATGTTGGTAAGCTTTAGACTAAATCTGTCTTGAGGCTACCGGGTCAACAATGAAGATCTGAGCAGTTTGCAATCCCTGCCATTGCTATTTATTATAGATTGAAACAAACAGTTTGCTGATGTGTACCGTAGCTGTGTTTTCCCTTACGTATGGTGTTCATTTACACTTTACAGCATACTGTTATGGGTTAGGATGCTTAGCCAAGGGGTTTAAAAATATTTACTAAATAATCAAATTTTATTTTCTCATAATAAGGCGTGAAAATAACTGCGATTAACCCACTCAAAATCAGTAAATTATAAAAATGGCTTCAACTTTGTAAGAAACCAGCTTTCACAACAGAATTTATATGTTTCTCTAGTTTAAAAATCAGTCCACCTTAACACCAAGGTTTGTTGCCGTAGACTTGACAGAGGGTTTCAGGGGACCCAGGTCCATTTGTGAGATGTTGCTATAGGCATGCCTGTTATGTATAGGGTTATGTTAGGAATGCGTATTGACGTACACACTGAAGGGATGTTACGACAGGACGGGTTGGGGAATGGTCAGCCGACCGTAAAGTTGTTGTCGTAACACTCTTGGCAATAAAAGCACGTTGGCCAGTTGAATTCAGTGTCCGGTGGTTTATTTATAGTTATTAGGACATAACAATGCTCTGTAAACTAAGCTATTTGCACCTGGCATGTAAGCTAATGGTGTTGATTGGCATTGATAACAGTTAGATACATTCCAAAGGAAATAATAGCACATTTCTCAAATAATAGTTCTAAAATATCAGAGAGAAGCAGACAGTACTACAAAATGCTTTTGAGAGCTACAGTAGGCCTATATTATAATTCCACCAGTCTACATGCACGATCTTGACAATTCACGTGAATGACAAACATGTAGGCTAGACTACAGGAACAGCAATATACATAACAGGTAAGTCAGCCTACATTGTTTTATTTTAAGATAATGTTTAGTTATGACTTTCTATAGTTTTCATTACCTTGGCTTGCTTTAGACAATTGTTTAGCGCACCAGGATTTGTCTCACACACGTGATCATGTTGGATTGTTGACCAGTGTAGAGCCTATTCTATGTCATAACTATGTGTAATGACGTCAAAACAGTTGCGCTGCAGCCATAAATTACGGAAATCTTACTCTCAAATACTTCAATACATGCGATGGTGCTATTTATAATAGCTTTCTGGTGGTGACCTTGTAATGTGGTTCTCTTTTGCGCAGGAAAGCGCGGTTCAAGTCCCGTCTTGGACAGATTTCACTCTGGCGTCAAATTTGGTTTTAATAACTAAAAGCATAGTTGTAGGCCTGTCACGATAATCACTATATTGCCTTATCGTGCGATATTTGAAAATGTCCTCGATCATTTTTCTGATCGCAATAATGCTGTATTTACATGCATGTAAATACAGCTTAAGTAGTAAGTAAGTAAGTACCTGCCAGCCAGCCAGCCAGTAGATAGCAACAGCATGTTCCTCAAGGCCAATGGATATTGATTTGTTTAGGTAAAGGTGTTTTTCCTGACGACTGCATAATTATAGCCAACTACATTAAGAATAAATGCAAAAATACGGCATTTGCTGGACGAAGGGTGACAGTTTCAAACTAATATGTTAAGAATGTTTACACAAAAAGTTCAACATTCAAGGTCAAAGCAAATGTTCGCCACGAACATTAGCCAACTCTGAACTCACCTCTTAATTTTGCCTCTGGTTAAAATATTTACCAGTCTACAGAAAATATGGAATATGTCGCTGAAACCTGAAATTATTATAGTAAATTGACATTTTGCTGTTTCTTAATGATACAAATTTTGAGTTAGCTTTATAAGGCACATTGCTTACCCACGTAGCCTACAAACTCCCAAACATATCAACTGCGTCACTTTCATCCTAAAATACTGGATAATGTTACTGCTCCGTCTGGACAAAATCATGGTTGCTGGTGTGGGGCACATCAATACGTAATACGCTTGAATTAGCCCTATATAGTCAATCATTCAACCCGTGTCTTTTCTTGTCTGCCCTTAAAAAAAAATATATTGTTGATCGCGGTTATTTCTTGGACAATTAATCGGCCAACAAAAAAGTTATCGTGACAGGCCTAGTTGTACAGGCTTAAAAGTTAAGACATTTTCCTTACACTTTCGCTCCCCCCCCACCTAAAAAACATCCCCTGCGCCACTGAAATAGCACATTACACATATCACATCAATCCACAACTCTTTAGATAACAGTCTGATTTCAGTGACTGTGCTATAAATTGAACAAGCCACTGCCCACCCCGCCCTGACTTCCACGTAGTTGTGTTGACGTGAGGCTGTTTTACTGCTAGTACCGGTGCAGACTACACAAATGCGGTTTGAACATAGTTTTATGGGTTTTGGACCACATGATTTAATTTCAGCAATGTTTTCAAGGTGTTAATATTGCCCATGAATTCTGCCTCGCCGTCCAGACTACAGTAAAGGATACAGGCAGCAGAATGTAGTTAATTGTTGTTTGTGTCAACAACAAAGCAGCAGCTTGGTCACACAGCCCTGTGTAGGAATGGTGTTACATTTTTATAGCCAGTCATGTATCTACTAAGCAAATTATTTCATGAATGATGGTTAAATTATATCATAGCACAACATCGCAGCCATCTCTGCCTGCTAAACAGCCATGTACCCATAAGCACGTATTCATTATTGAATGAAGGGTTAAATAAAACACCTTTATTTAACCAGGTAAAAAGACTCATTGAGATTAAAATCTCTTTTCCAAGAGCAACCTGGCCAAGGGGGCAGCTTAAAACGTCCACATACAACATTTAATAATACATTTTATTTAGGACGCCTTTCTAAATACCCAATGACATCTTACATTTCAAATACATAGGTATAAAACAGTTAGCTGAAATATATACTGTATATTATAATAATAATAATAATGATAATAATAATAATAGACATTTTATCAGAGAAATATATACAAAATAAAATAAAACAATCAGGTGAGAGTAGAACAAAGGGTCAAATGTCATAGGCAAACTTGAAGAGGTGGGTTTTGAGGAATTTTGCAAACAAGGTGGCTGTGGTGGCATGTCGAATGTGCAGTGGAAGTGCTATCCAGAGTCTGGGGGCAGAGCAGCTGAAGGCCCGGGCCCCCATGGTAGAGAGGTGGAATTGGGGGGTGACGAGAAGTCCTGTAGAGAAGGAGCGAAGAGATCGGGAGGGAGTATAAGGCAGGAGAAGGTCAGAGAGGTAGGAGGGAGCCAGATTGTGGAGGGCCTTGTAAGTGAGAAGGAGACGTTTATGCTGACTTTTATAGGAAGCCAATGTAGCTGAATCCGAATAGGGGTGATGTGATCTGTTGATTTTGTGTTTGTGAGGATTCTGGCAGTACAGTTCTGAACTAATTGGAGTCTGTTGATGAGTTTAGTTGGGATGCCAGAGAGAAGAGAGTTGCAGTAATCCAGACGTGAGGTGACAAAGGCGTGGATGAGGGTTTCGGTGCTTGAGCTGTGAGTAAGGGACGGAGTCTAGCTATGTTGCAGAGGTGGAAGAAGAATGCCTGAGTAATTGTTTTGATGTGTGTTTCAAAGGAAAGGGAGTTGTCAAAAATGAAACCAATACTTTTCGGGTTGTTGACAGCTCTGGATGTCGTGAAGGCAGTTAGTGAGGGAGATGGGGGGGAGGAATGAAGTGGGTTCGGTTGAGATGTAGAGCTGGGTGTCTCATGATAGTGCCCAGGGGTAGAAGGTATATGATGAACAGCAGAGGACCCAGCACCAAGCCTTGAGGGACACCCAGTGAGACTGCCTCACATCTTGATCTGTGGGATTTCAGTTGGAAGAATTGTTGGCAGTTTGAGAGTTAAGAGGAGAACCAGGATAGTGCAACTCCTGAAATATGCCAGGCAGACGTTCCAGGAGAAGTGGGTGGGAGATGGTGTCAAAGGCTGCAGTCAGGTCAAGAAAGACCAGGATTGATAGGAGGTCGGAGTCAGCTGAACGGAGGAGGTAATTTGTGATTTTTACAAGAGCCGTTTCAGAACTGTGTTTGGGACAGAATCCAGACTGAAAAGTAGTTTGTTGGAATTTAGATGATTGAGGAGTTGAGAGGCCACAACCCTCTCAAGTGTTTTGGAGAGGAAAGGAAGGTTGGAGATGGGGCGGATGTTTAGATCATTGGGGTCAGCATTGGTTTTCTTGAGTGTGGGTGTCACAGCTACAGTTTTCAGGGGGTGGGGAACGAAGCCAGTGGCAAGAGAGGAGTTAATGTCAGTGAGCAGTCGAAAGATGGAGGGAAGGCCTGTTTTGATGAGGCTAGTGGGCATGGGATCAAGTTGACAAGTAGAGGATTTTGATTTCATAATGAGTTCAGTAATGGACTTTTCAGTGGCCGGGGTGAAGTCAGAAAGGCAAGAGATAGAGGTTGATCCTAATGATGTGTTTGATCAGTTTTGTATTTTGAGAGGTGATCAATGTAAGCTTGTGAATGAGACTCTTGTCCAGACCTCACCTCACCTCTCTTAAACAATGTCCACCATTCAATTACAGCACCACAATAAATAAAAAACATGAATCTAACAATCAGTCAATTAGACGTGAAGCAATTGCAATCCTTGTCCCTTTTCACATACCTTAAAATAAATAAAAAGTACTTAAATGAAATCAATTCACGCAGCTTTAAGTCATTCTGTATATGCCGCCCCAACAGGCAGTTGGGGCGGCATACTTAAAAGCTTTCTTGCCCAACTCAGTACGCACCCAGTGAACAAACAATTTCAACAAGTTGTGAGAGCGCAGGCCATATATAAGAGAGTATACAACTGCGGTTAATGTCATCAAACCAATCTGACAGCTATTAATTAGTATCAAAAAGATATT
>JAODOY010005912.1:0-10149 GCA_025399855.1 Forbesichthys papilliferus | reverse complement strand
AGGACAGTGTTCCCTGAGGACCAGGGTTGGGAAACACTGTTCTAAATCAATGAATGAATGATGTGTTTTTATCACATTTGATTCTTTCCAGATTTTTTTAGTTATAACATCATAAATTACATTAGATACGATGCAAAACAACTGAAGAAAACGGGCACTAAACATAAGTTTCACCATAGGGTGGGAAGTTTTAAATTCCTCTCATGCCAGTCAATAGTAAAAAGAAATTTACTTTAGACGACACACAGTTAGGGAACGGGAGTGTCTAGGAATGTTTAGCTGGGGTGCACAGGGTGGTTAAGGGATGTGTTGAGGTGGCCACAAGAGAACGTATAATATGCATGCTCAGTGAGCCAAAAAATTGTTTTTGTAGTCCATAAACTAAAAATATGCTAAAACAAATGGTTTCATGCTTGCATGCACATACTTGGTGATGGTCAGTCTCTCTATTTTACCTAACCTTTAAGCTAGAACTACACCGCAGCGATTTTCAATTAGGGTTTGGTGTCAGTGTTGAGGTTCACTCTTTACTAGATATCAATAATAGTCCTCCGACTTCCTTGTTTCTGTTGTGTTGGTTGTCCACGCAGACTCTGAAGGTAGCTGAAAGGTGTCCTGGTATCGTGCGACATAAATGGTAATTAGGCTGTCGATAACAGACGCCTAGTCGTTAGTCCACGCCTTGGTGTGGTTCTAGCTTCATAGTCATGGCTATCAATAACAATGACAAACAATTACATGACATTTACAAAAGTTAGGGTTATTAAGTATTAGATGTGTAGCCACTGCTGGGCGTGGGTGGGCGGCTGCCACCCATTTAAAACCACCGCCCACCCAACCAACCAGTTAAATTATTAAATTAAATATGAATAATCAGTCGCCAAATATGTTTTTTTATAAATATCAATAGTTATTTAATAGTAATACATTATGAATGTTATGCCCCCACCAATAGCCACAATATTAGAGCTGTCTGGCATACATTAAGCTAGTCTGCAAGATTAAAAAAGAGGGACTTTTTTCTTTGTTTCTTTTATTTTCAAGTTACCATAGCTAAACTTAAGACTCCCCATCATGGGACATGAATATAATACAAATAAAGTGGATTAAATATGCTTAATATACTCATTCAAGCATGTGCCGGTTTGAAATCACCAATTTTGAAAGCTAGACGTAGGCATACTGTAGCAATTGCTGCTATTTTTAACCGTTACTTTAACATGGAGTGGTTTTCCAAGAACGATTAGCATACAAAAGTTTGCCCAGAGCCAGAGGAAGAACTATGCACCGTTTCTTTCAGTTCAAGCCTGTGTGAGCCTTGTGAGTGTTAACATATAGCCATAGTCTATCAGGCTGCACACATGCAAAATGAATATTCGCCTCCCATTCACTCCATTCATTTCCAAGGTGCGAATAAAACATTTTCTTCCTCTGGTGAAGCACTTTTGCTTATGCTTTGCTTGCTGAGTTAATCTAGAATAGATCTAAATACACAGCTTCAACTAACAGCAAGGGTGCGTGTCTGGTTGACCCCACAGCAGGCTGCAGGTGGCTATAGTTTTCTTAGTGAGGCAGGATGGAATGGCCTGCGCAGTTTTTGATTAACGTATGACCGTAGCCTCACCCTGCCAGTGAGCATTGATCATTGCTGGATCGATTGATATACGTTGTTATTACGAACTGCACAGTGCGCACATGCTGTCACTAGGCTACTATCAATCGAAACTGCACGAATAATGTTCAATGTGCTAAAATCACAAAACAGGAAGCTGTTAGGTAGGCTAGGTATATTAAGGTAGGCTACCGACATAATATGGTAGACCTAATCATTGGCCTGTACAATTACCAAAGCTGGCGGTGATCACAAAATAGTGAGCCTGTAGGCTTACTAGCCTGTGGTAATATATCATAGGCCTACTACTAGGCTTGTAGTCTACTTGCACAACTAGACTACTACATCGTAGTTTTAATAGACCTTTTAGATATATTGCCCACCTAGTTTCATGAACACCCACCCACCCGCAAATTTCTGTCTACGCTACTGTAAGTATCCAAATATCTAAACGTCAAACAAAATGCATTGTATAATATAACCTAGCATAGCCTTCATTATAGCATATCTTATAGACTACTGATATAAAAATAAAAATGTCCTGTATATTTTTGATAATAAATACGTTTCTGATCATATTTAAGGCTGTTGGTGTAAGTGATGTACATTGTTCTGCAGACTAAGTGTTAGGCAAACCCTGCCATGGTACACAAATATAACAATATGGACAGGCTTCTTTTAATCTGAGAAGAGAATAGCATATGTGGGTGCCAAATCATCATACACGTGACTGATTGTAATATGTACAAATCATGGTGAATTGTTATGTTACTGATTCACTCGTTTGATAACGTAATATTTCATATATGTGATAATTGTAAAATGAAGTATTGTTAATGCCCATTAGACATGGGCCTGCTTTAAGTTTGTATTTATGTTCCTCATATTTGTTAAAGCCTACGGCCTCTTAAAATGAATTGGCTTGGCATTTTGTTTACTTCAGCTTTTTTTTATGTGAACAAGACTCGCTGTGCTTGCTTCAGAGCCACATCATGTCTATTCTAATGTCCCACACACAAGCACATGCAGTGGGGAAAACATGCATTTTAATAAATCAATAAACCAGAGTGCACAGCTCAAAACAATAACCCGCAAAGGGGAAAGGAACAACCGCTCAATATAAGCAACACACAGGCAGATCATTGAATGCAAAACAGGTGCGCTTACGGGAAGGAAAAAGGCTGCCACGGCTCTCCGGACAGTTTAGCACGCCGGAGAGAGGGAGACTTGATAACATTTTCCTGGGTGTGAAAAGTACCTCCCTCTCTCCTGGTGCAGGTCCAAATGTGGCCATCTGTCTGCCCAAAGGCTTAGGCACCGGCCGATCCGGGTTGCGGGTGTGGAATTTTAAGCTTGGTATACAGGACGTCCGCTGCCTGGACTCAGCTACGCTCCCCAGCCCCCCGGATTGTCCTGGCAGAAGGAGCGCAGGAACCTCCCCAGTTCCTGGTTGGTTCTCTCCGCCTGTCTATTGGTAACCGGATGTGAGGTTGACCGTGACCCCCAGACATGCCAAGAAGGAGCTCCAGACCAGCAATGTAAAACTGGGGACCGCGTTCCGAGACAATGTCCTCAGGCACTCTGTAGAGACCTGCTGGAAGAGGACCTCGTGTCGGATCTGCCTGTTAACTACGATCGGCATATGTCCAGCGGCAGGTCCGCGCCCACATAGGCCACAGGCCATCTCCACATGCACTGGGGCTTCTAGGCCCTGAGCAAAGGCCATGCGGCCAAGCCACTGAACACGGAACTCCAGCTCATTATCCACGGCAGTCCTGCTGTTACCAAGAAAATATATTTTAAAAACGGAATCATCTCAGACTCGGGCTGAGAATCCTGTTGAGCTGTCGGGTCAGGGCTGGACTCGGGTCTAGATTTTAGACCCACGCAGGGCTCTATGTGCCAGCATCTTAAGGCTTTCCACACAGTTTGAACACTGACGAATAATTAATTTGACGTAATTTACATGCAATCCACTAGTAGCACCAGTGGCACTAGTTGAACTAGAAAGAGCAGCAGTAAGGGCTCCAGACTGTGACCAATGAGTTGCATTTTGTGACATGGAGGCAGGCGTGACCGGACAGGAAACAGGAAACTACAATGAGGAGGAGGCAGAGCAGGGTGGCCCTCAGCAGAAGGGTGGGGCCGGAAACACAGGAGGCAGAGCAGGGTGGCCCTCAGCAGAAGGGTGGGGCTGGAAACACAGGAGGCAGAGCAGGGTGGCCCTCAGCAGAAGGGTGGGGCTGGAAACACAGGAGGCAGAGCAGGGTGGCCCTCAGCAGAAGGGTGAGGCTGGAAACACAGGAGGCAGAGACACTGAAGGCAGGACCATGGGAGGCGGAGACGACTCCGAAGGCAGGGCCGACAGAGGTGGAGCATGCACAGGAGAAGGCGCTGCAGCGGCAGACAGGACAGGCTGAGGCTGCTGTGACGGAGGCCCAGCAACGGCCGGAGACTCTGGGGGCCTCGCAGAAGTTGGACTTGCTCGTCGGACGGACTTTTCTGTACGCTACCTGAGGACAGCAGAGAAATCCCAGCGCTGTTGCCACAAGAGTCGTGGACTGCTATTACTCTGAGCAGCAAATTTATCCTATCATCTCGCCATTGTAGTCTGAATAAGCTCACTTTTAAGAAATAAAGTCACTTAAAAAACGTAAGCAAGGAAGTTGGCAAGTAGGAAGGTCTGAAAAGTCACTAAATCAAGCAAGAAGGTTGCCATGTTGGCCACACTGTGTTCGTGCTGCTAATCTGTTGTGATGTACTGTAGGTGCAAACACTAAATAAGAATAGGACAGCATTACCATTTTGGATATTTGAATAAATTATCTGCTTATTTAAAAATGAAGATGGGAAAAAAAAGTGTATCATTAAAATGTTTCTCGGTACTTGAGTAGTCTTTTCGATACTTATTAACTCCTACTCAATTAATTTTTTTATATGACTACTTTTACTTCTACTACAGTCTTTATTTCTTAAAAGGTAACAGTACTTTTACTTAAGTACAGTTTGTGGCTACTCTACCCATCCAAAAAGCAACACTGATCAGCGAAGAGTGTTGTAAGTATGTCTCCTTGCCCTTCGTGTGGTTTACTGCTAGAGAGGTCGTCTCAATCACCTCGAGAGGGATAGTGTAGATTTAGATTTGACAGGCACCCCTGACAGATAACCATAAACACTATTCTTCTTTTTTCCATGTTTCAATTTTTGAAACATTTCTGAAAAGGCTTACAAGAAAGTGGCCAAACAAATTCAACAAACAAATGCTCTCGATATAATTCCCTTTCGCAGGAACAGCAATCTATTACTTATGGTACATGATCATGTTACCATGGTAATCCAATTGAAAAACTCTACAACGATGACGAATGGCTAAGAGGTAAAAGCTGTGCCCATGACCCGCCCAGTGGGGCATAAATAGCAGCGTGCCCTCTCAAATGTCTCCTTTCTTGCGTCCGCTTGGCAAGGAATCCTTTCAATTCAACCTACCATAAATATATGCACCCACGATACATTTTTGATTTTACACAGAGCTAAGTTACTCTTTAGAGTTAATGTGTGTTTTTAGTTTTACTCTCGATCTCCGAGTGTCTGTGTGTATCTTCGGCTCTCCTAACAGATGACGACATGTCATCGAGGTCAAAGGAGGCCATTTGAGTTGCGTGTGTTTCCTGGAAAGGCCCCACACCAAAGCTGCCCTCCTCGAGGATGAGGTGGCGTGCAGCTCCTGTCCTCAAATGTCCCTGGGGACAATTAGAAGGAGCCTCCGAATGTTCCCAGGAGAGGCGGAGGAAGACGTCCCCATGTCGGACTCGGAATTTCCGCTCATAGCTAGCTCCGTGGCTGGTGTGGGCCCCGCTTCGAGGGCCGCTTTCACACCTGGAGCTAGCACATCGCTTTGTGCTAGCCCTTTGCCATGTGCCAGTCTAATCCCTAGACCAGCAGTCTCATTCCCGAGCAGCTTTCGGGAAGAGCCCAGCGGGGACTTCAAAATCAACATCCACAATGTGTGCGACTTTGAGTCGGCCAGGACAACGGTGCTAGCAGGGCGGCTTCGTATGCGGCTAAGCATATTAGCATGTAGCTACTTGAAGTAGGTCAGCACGCTGCGGCTAAGCTGGGCCTCTCCATTCCCCCTCCACCCATTGTCGAGGGGTCACTCCTGGACAGAGTTCTATGAGGGAGCCCCCCCCCCCCCCATTGAGGCCCTCCCCTTATCCCGCTCTTCCCCGAGGTCCACAGGGAGGTCAAAAAAGGGTGGATGAAACCCTTTTCCGCCCGTGCACCGGTCCAGGGTTTTGATGGTTTCACTAGGCTGGACCAGGCTTGTGAGCTAGGCTACACCGTTTTCCCTTCCGTTGAGGGCTAGATAGCCAGCTATCTGGCTAGATAGCCAGCTATCTAGTCCAAATGAAGTCAGCAGGCTTGGGGAAAGAGACCCTCCTCGAAGTAGAGCCAGGAAGCACGAAAATGATCTCGCCCCTCGGGCCAACAGCTCTTCTCAGCCACGCATGAGGGATGGAGCCCCTCTCTGAGGATCTGAAAAAAAGAATTGTTGCGCTACATAAAGATGGCCTAGGCTATAACAATATTGCCAAAACCCTGAAACTGAGCTGCAGCACGGTGGCCAAGATCATACAGCATTTTAAGCTGTGACCAAAATTAGGAAGTTCAGATGCTGTCATATAGACCTTAGCTTGTAGGAATATCACCCCATTCATTCATTGTTAACGTGATAAGAGGAACACTGACTCAAACAAACGAAAAGTTCAAAATATGAGTATTTCGTTCGTTTGGGTCAGTGTTTCTCTTATCACGTTAACAATGAAAGACTACTGGGTATTATTTTCACACAAATTGCAGTCTGATCTAAAAAGAGTAGCCTACTAGCAGCACATTTACTATGCAGCTTGTTAGTAACCAAAGTATTGGTCATGCTTCTTCGGCGATCCGTGCTGCAGCGGTTCTCTACAAGAGTCAAAAGACCCACAGACCCGAATATTCATATCCTGTGATTCTTGAGTCCTGACTCCTGTCCGTAGCTTGTCCGTAGCTTAGCCTAGCAGTAGTTGCTCCTTTTATTGATGGATGGGAAGAGACTTCTCTAAATCATATTAGATCAATATCTAACATAGGCTAAAACATTACCAATAATAATTGTATCTGGGAATACAAAACAGTAGTAAATACATGACAGAATAAAATGACACAAATAAATAACTAAACAACTAAAGAAAAGCAAATAAACTAACAGAAATACACGTCAGATCGGCCTCACCACCCTACAGTCTAACTAAAGGTTTTTTTAAATAACTGTGTTTTAGAAGTTTCCACCGAATCCAAGCAGCGTAACAAAAAGGGCAATGCATTCTACAACCTAGGTGCCACTGCTTGAAAAAACTGTCCCCTCTAATTTTAAAATGTGTATGGGAAAAAATTTGAAATCTCTGAAATGTTGATCTGAGACTACAAGAGGACATGCACAGCTGTGTCAAGTCAGAGATGCAAGGGGGCGCTTCTCCTTGTAGGCATAGGCGCGGGAAAGTAGGTGCTGAGGGCGCTGAGCACCCCCAACTTTTGACTGGCTGGAGCTGGAGTGGAAAGTCGTATAGGCCTCGTGTCCACATAGAGTTTTTTTCTGAGCGCCAGCGTCTTTTTTCAATTGGTCCCAATAAGTATCGTGCATTTGCGGCTGCATGCAGCAGTCGAGAGAAAACGCTATTTTTCCAGAGCGCTCCGCCATAAGATTATCAACTTAATTATTCTGCTAATAACGTAGTTTTTTCAACCTATTCACTAGCTAAATATTACATTCAATTAAAATATTAGCCTTTTTGTATCAGCCGATATATGGCGATTTATAGACTTGCCAATATTTTACAAATATTGATAACAAAACTAAAGCTTGATAGCTTGATCTGTGTATGCAGTAATATATATATATATATATATATATATATATATATTTTTTTTTTTGTAGCTTCTGAGCAACAGATAAGATCCTGCTGAAATGTACTATGAGGAGGTCATGACTACAGGGACATGTAGAGAGGATAACAGAGTGAACAATATGAATTAAAGTTATTTAATGTAAGAGCAGTATATGACAGTACATGATAAACCACTATGCATTGTTTGTTCAGAAGTGGGTGTACAGTAGTAATGGAGTAAATCACCACAATATGATTCCCATGCAGAAAAATGATAATGACCACCTAATCTGAGTTGTTTTGCAATCTAATATTCATATATAAACTCAGCAAAAAAAGAAACTTCCTCTGACTTTCAACTGTTTTTACTTTCAGTAAACTTAATGTGTGGAAATATTTGTATGAACACTTAAAGAGTCAACACCATAAGACATAAACTACAAGTATTTCACAGACACGTGACTAACAGAAATATAATAATGTGTCCCTGAATGAAGGGAGGCTCAAAATCAAAAGTGCCAGTCAGTATCTGGTGTGGCCACCAGCTGCATGAAGTACTGCAGTGCATCTCCTCCTCATGGACTGCACCAGAATAATCAGTTCTTGCTGTGAGATGTTACCCCACTCTTCCACCAAGGCACTTGCAAGTTCCCAGACATTTCTGGGGGAAATGGCCCTAGCCCTCACCCTCCGATCCAACAGGTCCCAGACGTGCTCAATGGGATTGAGATCCGAGCTCTTCGCTGGCCATGGCAGAACACTGACATTGCTGTCATGCAGAACATCACGCACAGAACGAGCAGTATGGCTGGTGGCATTGTCCTGCTGGAGGGTCATGTCAGCATGATCATGCAGAAAGTACCACATGAGGGAGGAGGATGTCTTCCCTGTACCGCACAGCATTGAGATTGCCTGCAAGGACAACACACTCAGTCCGATGGTGATGTGATATAAGGCCCCAGACCATGACGGATTATACACGTTGATCTATTTTAACATGATTTTTGGAAAGAATGATTTTTAATAATGTGTTTTGTGATTTTTTGTTTTTTTTGAAGAAAATTAACTCAATTGAACAAGCAAATGGAATGTTTCCCAGAAAAAAATAAAAAAACCTAGTACTCCTCCAAATTGACCCCACTCCAGTATACAGGACTCGGTGTAACGCTCATTCCTTCTACGATGAACATGAGTCTGTCCATCACCCCTGGTGAAGCAAAACCATGACTCGTCAGTGAAGAGCACTTTTTGCCACTCCTGTCTGGTCCAGCGAAGGTGGGTTTGTGCCCATAGGCAGCGTTGTTGTTAGTGGCCCCACTCCGGCCCTGGATAGCCTCCAAATGACAACGATACGCTGACTGGCATGTCGCAAATCTGTAGGGTATAAGCTAAATATTCATGTGTTAAAATATTTTGTAAATCTGGACGGTGAGTTGTTGCCAATTGTACGTGTACAGTATCATGCCTATTTTGCAGTAGGCTGGTGTATTTTGTTGACCCTTATGTCGGCAGAGAGACTATAATGCACTAGACTATTTTCTTTCTTTTTTTTTTATTTCTTGCGGGGATACCTCGTTCCTATCCAATCCTATTATTATTTACATTATTACAAAAATATATGTATATAAAGAAATTGGGCTCTAAAAGTAAAAACCAAACATGTAAAATGCATTCTAAATATAATAATATAATGTTATAAAGAAATGCCCTTCAAATGCAGATTCATTTGATGTGATGCATTTATTTTTAAGATATGATGTTGTAAATAGTAAACATTAAAGGTATAAATATATATTTATACTAATGAACATTCATGTACAAATTCCAAACTACAGATCTAAATATCTTACAAGTTTTCAATCGGACAGACAAAATATACACAATAAGGTAGCATAAATATATATTTTTTTAACAGGTTAAATAGAAACATCTCATCTATAGCATATGGTCGATCTATAAATACAAGTATATTTAATATAAATAATTAGAAATTAAATAAGATTAATATCGGCATAATCACAAAAACACGAATAACTTAACATTATGACAAGTACAAAAGTTTTTAAAGTCAAGACATGGATAAGAGCGCAGTTGCTATGACAACTATGAAGATTGAAAGGGGACCGTGCTTGTTAATGACTGCAGAGGAGTCAGGCGGGCAACAACATTCTTCTTCTGTATTTTCTTCTTCTGAATATTCTTCTTCTGAATCCACTGGTGCTGTGTTTAGATAATTGTTTGTAGGTGGGGCAGCTGTATTTGTTGTGAGGAGCCCAGCTGGGATTGATGTTTGGGCATCTGTAGATGTCAGGGCAGCTGGGGTTGTTGCTGGGTCAGATGAGCTTGTTGAAGAGGCAGATGAGCTTGTGGTTAAGGCAGATGTGCTTGTTGCTACGACAGATGTACTTGTTAATGGGGCAGATGTGCTTGATGATGAGACAGATGTGGTTGTTGAGGGGGCAGATTGGGTGGTTGATAGGGCAGATAAGCTTGTCGAGCTTGTTGATGGGGCAGATGTGGGTGTTAAGGGGATAGATGTTGTTGGTGCTCCTCCACCTAATATTGGGTGTGTTGCTGTGGTTGCTGTCGGGGCAAATTGGGTTGTTGAAG
>JAODOY010005911.1:0-10150 GCA_025399855.1 Forbesichthys papilliferus | reverse complement strand
TATATATATATACACACACACACATATACATACATACATACACATATACATACATATACATACATACATACACATATACATACATATACATACATACATACATATATATATATATACATACACACTACTGTATCTCTTTAGAGTTAACCCTTTGATGGAAGTATGAGGTGCAGGAGCATCTCAACAGGTATTCCAACACTGCACGTACCCATATCCATGAGCTGCTGCTGCAGCATGGACCTGCTGCCTGGCACGCTGTTGGAGCGGCTGACCATGGGCGCTCCCATCAGGCCCTTGCCAGCGGTGTAGTCCATTCCCGGGCGGACCATGGAGGGGTGACCGGCTGAGCCAACGGGGCTGGCACTGGAGCGGGGCATCCCCCACTCCCCTGACCCCCCCATGGGAGACCTCTGGGGCACCATGCCTCTGTTCATTGGTCCTGGGGAGATGCAACACAAGTCTGGATGAGGACAATGCTTGGAACAATACCAGGTGCTCTCCATTCAAAGGTTACCGACTAACATGCATTCAAATACCGGCAAGGCCTAACATGGGGGAACACACTTAAGTAAAATGTTCCCCCCGCCACCTGTCAAGTTACAAATGACTTAATCAGTTACTTGTTCCAACGCCTCTTGGACACACACCCATGTTGCCCGGGTAACCGTCTGGGCTGCCCATCATGTTCTCCTGCTTGACAACGGGCCGCCTTCCTGCTACTCCAGGTCCTCCAGGGGGCTTCCCGTCCATGGACACGGCCCTTTGGAAGGGCCCGCGGTTCCCTGGGCCCATCCCTGGACTCCCTGAGCACACAAATTAGTCTTATTGTCCCTGTAGGCAATGCTGGTAGTGAAACACAAAGTGTGTGAAACACATCGATATCATTGGTAGCATTTCTTTGCTAGCCATTTCTGTGGCCAGTTGTGTTGTCTGAAGGGTCCTAGCGGGGATGGACTACATGTCATTTAGCCTCTCCGGCAGCATGAAAACAAGCCTGTCAGGTTTGAACCACCTGGGTGTGACATCATTTCTGGATTGCAATTAATAATCTCTGACAATAAGGGCCCCTTAAGTGGAAGTCATCAAGACATCTTATTTCAGCTCAACATAATTGAGTTAGAGCAACAAGATGTATATTATATTACAATACCAATACCAGTGTAGCTCAGAAATGAGAGGATGTTGTTTCGTGTTGTGCTTGTGTCCTAGGCACTGAGCCACTTACCCTGGAGGTTGTCGTCAAGACAACCGTGGGGTTTGTTGCCTGTATCATTGGCACCCAGTCCCCCGGGCTGGTCAGGGTAAAACTCAGAGGCAGCCCCTCGTAGACCACCCAGGATGGACTCCAGGTTCTCCAGCTGACAACGGGAGAAGACAACAGTCAAAAACTAAATCACTGCATCAATGGAAACTTGTAACACAGCGTTCAATACGAGCGCCAGACATCGCTTCATCAAATCTAGAAACTGTTAAATACTGAAGAGCTGAGCGGTGCAACCTCGTCAGGTGGCTCTGACTTGATCTTGCTCTCCGGGTGCTCCGGTGCGGAACCAGGACCAGGGCTGAGCCCGCACCCGGGGCCGGTACGAGGAGCAGGGGGCCCCTTCCCCTCCAGCTCCTCGGCCTTGGGCTTGACGTCCACGTGGTCTTTGGAGTCGTCCTTGTTCAGGAGGTAATGGAGGAGGGCGTGGGTCTTCTCCTTCTTGGGGCTGTGCTGCTCCTGCTTGGGCTCGGCCACGCCCCCCGGCCCCGCCCCCTGCCCTCCCGGCCCAGCCTCCCCGCCCTCCTGGCCGCCCGCGGAAACCTTCCCGGTGGCCTCGGCGGTGATCTTTGCCACCTCGTCGGGGGTGTTGCCGTTCTGCAGGAGCTTATGGAGGATCTTGTGCTTCTCCTGCAGGGACGCCGTGTACTGGGCCGTGGACAGGGCTGTGGCAGAGACCCCCGGGACCCCCGAGGACGACGAGGAGGAAACGGCGGTGGGCGATGGGCTGGTCATGCCCCCGGCGGGATCCTTGCTGTCCAAGCCAGAAGCCCCGCCTCCACTTGGTGCGGGGGGAGCAGGGGGTCCGGGTGGTCCCGTGCCACCCAGGCCCAGCTCCTCGGTGGGTGACGTCAGCAGCTGGAGCAGCTTCTTATGGCCCTTGCTGTCTGGAAGCCTTCGCGGGGGCTCGGAGCCGACTGCCCCGCCCTCGTTGGCTCCATCGCCGGGCTCCTTAGTGGCCGCCGACGCCTGGCTGTCTGGCCTCTCTCCGGAGCTCTCCGCCTGGGCGTGTTGTTGTTGGTGATGATGGTGGTGGTGGTGGTGGTGATGGTGATGGTGCATGGGGGGGTGAGGGTGGTGGTGGTGGTCGCCCAGCCCAGCCCCCAGGCCCCCCGCCGGGCTTTTGGAGCCATCCTGCCCGGCCTTGGCCGGCTGCGGAGGAGGTGGAGGAAGAGGAGGAGGAGGCTGGGACGAGGAAGAGGAGGAGTGGACGCTGGGGGAGCCATCTGGCTTGTGGGCCGGGGAGGGAGAGGCGAGGGTGGAGGGCAGGGAGCTGCCCACGCCCTCGCTGATGGCTTGCAAGGCGTTCAGGGAGCTGCTGGAGAAGCTGCTACTGCTCCCACCGGTCCCGGGGCCGCTGGCCAGGCCACCCATGGGGGAGTGCATCCCTGGGGAAGAGAGGGAACACTGCAGTGAAGTCTCCGTCAGCACAAACACCACCACCACAACTATACCTTGCTGTGTAGTGCTGCTCTCTCCATGTTGTCAGTACTTTGAAAACACTGTTTGGTTTTTATCTATTCTACGGCTTTTTGCGCTATTGTTCTTTGTGCAGGCTACTGTCCCATGCCACTGTGCACACGCTTGCCTCATCTGTGTTGGTACTGCAGGTCTTAAGCTGCTTGCACACTGCCCCAACAAACGGCGGCCGACCCCAACCAACGCCAAATGCTGGATCAGTGTGCAACTGTGCGCCGTCACTCAGGTGTTAGTTTGTGTCAGTCGGTTGGAGATTTTAGAGTTTGACATGTCCAGTCGGGTCGGGCAGAGTTGTACAACATCTGCACAGTTTTCAAACACACCACAATATGAGTGTGTTCTGACAACTCGCCGTGGTACAATGTGTCTAGAAGGCTATTTAACTGTCCATTACTCACTTCGCCATATTTTATGCTGGACGTAGGAAGTAGGAACGCGATTAAAGTTTTGGTTAGAGAAAACCCAACTCGCCATAATACGCAGCAAGCCGTTTTCCAAACGCGATTTCCTCCCGTAATGTCTCGACTTGTTTGCAAATTCCCCGTTTTTCATGTAGCATTATCAAAGGTCTGAGTTGTCCTGTCAGTTACAGTCTGGGCAGTTTTGGACAGGAAGGTTTTCTGAACATTCAAAAGACTGCAACCAACTACTGCTGTGTCAGTTGGGCATAGTCTGGGCAGTGGGAAAGCACCTTAACTGGTTTTAACAACCTATCGAGGGACTGCGTTTGAACATTAGCTGGCTAGCTAAGCTAGTCAGTTTACTGATTAATGTGCATTGGTCTCTGTAAAATATAACTAAAATATAAAAAACAACAACTACTACTGACTGCTGCGTTACCTCCAGGTGAGAACTGACTGGCGGCCATCTTCGGGCTCCCTCTGTTCCGGGGGGACATCAGGAGACCCTGCTGAGGGCCGCCCATGCGGGGGCTCCCGGTGGGGCTGCTCATGCCCCCCAGCCCAAATCCGCCGCTGCTCTGGAAGGGTGGGTGCTGCGGGTGCTGCTGCTGCTGCATGCCAGGGCCCGGGTGACCCATTGCACCCATGGGGTTCATGTGGCCCATCATGCGGTTCCCCATTCCTCCCCCTGTTCCTCCACCTCCACCATTGCCTCCATACATGGAACCCCCGCCCATTGGACCCCCGCCCATGGGTCCCCCGCCCATGGGTCCCCCGCCCATGGGACCCATGGGTCCCATGTGGCCCATGTGGCCCTGCTCGTTCATGCCAAAGCCACGGTTCATGGCCCCCATACCCCCACCCATGCCCCCCATGCCGGGGTTCATGTTCATGGGGGCGTTGGGGTTGGGGCCCGCCATGCCCTGCTGCCGCATGGGGCCCGGCATCATGCCTCCCCCCTGGGCCGGGCGGTAGCCGTTGGGCTCCCTGCAGAGGAGGAGGGAGGGTGGAACAGAGACATCCGTGTTGAAGAGGGAGTGACTTGTACAGCTTAGCCTGAAAGCTTTCATATAATGGCTTCTAAAAGCATTTCTGTAATAATTATCAGTATTATAAGTATTTTATGTATCTGAAATTTTCATAGATAATATCAATTGATATATTTTTATTTTATTTAACTCACTCTTTAGGTTTTTAAAATGCAATACAATCATAAACACTTATATTTTTTGTGTTTTTTTATTATGTAAAGGATAGTAAAATAGTGTGTAGTTTTGTTTAAAATAACTTGACTAACTTTCAAACTCTTCTGGGTTCAAATAAAAACACAAAATTCATTTAAATACAGCATTTTAATTTTCAGTGTATTTTTTTGCTTTTAGGCGAGAGATTTTCTAGACAGCTTTGTTGTTTTGTTGTGCAGCCCCTGTTATGCCAAATAACACAAGCCATATATCGCTCTCTTCAGCAGAGTGTCTGGATTATTACTAGCATTTACCGTTCTGAAGATATGATCCGAAATGTAAACTGTTCCCTCTCACTACCATTCGAAGATGCATAATGCAAGGCTTTTTAGAGGCACCATTTGCCATTGGTCAAACTAACCTAGTTACCACTTTCTTCCATGAGCGGAAGCAATGAGTACTATTTTCCAGTTTGGTCATGTGACGTTCAACATAGAGCTTATTGTGTGTGTAAAGGCCCTTCTGGCATTAAAAGTGGAGTCGGCAATTGTAACCGGATGTAAAAAATGTTGTCAAACTGAGCGTGTTGAAATTATCTGGCGTTTCTACACAGTCCTGGATCTGTAAACGGGATCACAGACCGCACCGCTCGACAATATCCTAGCCATGGCAATGTGTTTCTAATGTCGGTGAGGAAAGGGGGGGGGGCTTCTGAGTTAAAATATCGACAAGCTTTCTCCAGAATCAATCCTGAATGACCTTTAATGAGACTAGACTGTTCTAGCCTGGGTGGACAGTAAGTGTGTGTGTCTCCGTGCGGTCACCTCTGGAGCAGATGGGTGGAGATGAAGCCCTGTGGTTCGTTGCTCATAGCATGGCGATACAGCTTGCTTTTTGTCTGGGCCGTGACTGGGGTGCCGTCGGACAGGGAGAATCGGTACAGGGGCGTCTCAGAGTGGCCCTGGATAAAGGCTGGGGGAGAAAATTCATGCTGTAACATTCATACATCAGCTGTGTGTCTGTCTGTCTGTCTGTGTCTGTCCGTCTGTCTGTGTGTGTGCGTCTGTCTGTCTGTCTGTCTGTCTGTCTGTCTGTGTCTGCGTGTGTGTGTGCATATGTGGGCGTATGCGTGTGCGTATGCCTATGTGTACGTCTGTGCGTGCGTGCGTGCGTGCGTGCGTAAGAGAGAGAGAGACCCACCCTCATGGTAGTGACGCTTGTGTGACCAGGGCTGCCCGTCACTGTGTTGGAGGAACATCTGAATGCAGCGCCTTAAGAGATCCTCCCAGCCTGGACGCATGGAGGCACGCAAGGAATTCTGGTCTATCTGGATTAGCTTACCTGAAGGGAGGCAAGGGAAATGTGGAGACAGCAGTGAATATATTGTGACCATTTCAAGAGCGCTACCACGGCGACCGGTAAAGCTAGCAGATAGCTTCTGCGCGGCGGCGCTCACCTGAAAGATCATGCCGGGTGTTGAAGCTCTCCGTCCTCTCAATAGTTGTCACACGACGGGCCACGCATATCATGCATGACTGCAGGTCTGCAGGCAGAGGAGTGGGTTGCTATTCTGTTACTCAAATATCCTATGCGTTTGGGACGTTCCTAACTACTCATTTCACTACTCCACTAGTCTAAAAGTAAGAAAACTAGCTAAATTGAGCACAATGTCTTGGTTAAACATTGTTCAAAATATTGTGTGCATCACAAGACAATATTAATCACATTGTTAAAGCAAATCATATTTTAAATGCTCCTGGCACAAAGCCACACATTTCAGTGACATTTAAATATTATTTGCCTTTTGAAGAATGTGATTAATGGTTTCAAATGGATCATAATATATGCAGTATTGTTTCGTCTATTGTTTAGATAAGTATTATATTAGATAAGTATTATAGTATTTAAGATACGTACAGTATTTCCAGTGCCTACAAGTGAGGGTGGCGGTGTTTGTGACTTATTTATGGCTCTTATAATATATGGAATACTTTTTCGGCCAGTGTTTAGTACTAATTAATTCAAAGTATTAATACTATAATATAAATATAGTATATATGTAAATACATACAAAGTATTTCTGCTGCCCACTAGTGACGCGTTAACCAACTAGTCGACTAATCGCACACATCCCTGCTAACCATTATACATAATACGTGGCAGCATACCTTCTCCCTCCTCTATCATGGCCTTGGGCTGTGTGAGGGCGAAGCACTGCATGGTCTCGTAGCGGGGCACGCCGGACCCCTCCTCCATGGGCCCGTGGGCGTGGCCATACTTGACCAACATCCGACAGGTGAAAGTGTGGCTCTTCTGCCGCACCGCCTCGCCGCCCCACGACACTCCATTTACTGGGAGACAGGCTGTTGGTTAGTGATGTTGTTGTGATGGGGTGGCAGCTGGAGGGTGTGTGTGGCTTCAGATGTTTCAAGATTCGGAAAATAAGAGAAACTAGGTTTGGAAGTTTGCGGCCAAAGCTTATCATGTTTAACATAGGTGGACATCTTGTCTTATTATCAGCGTTTACGAGACATGTCATGTTCTTGTAGCTGCAGGTCTACAATCACTTTGGGCGTAGCTAGACAGGAAACGAGCAATGTCTGTTACCATAGTAACATTACCAGATACTGTACATAATCACATCACTTCCTGTGTATATTTCCCTCCCCTCTGTCTATGTAGACACTAGCATCTCATTAACTGGAGCTGGGAAAGACAATTTTTTATTTAAATAATTAAACATCTATATTTTTCCATAAATAGTAAATCTGCAAATCTTGCGCAGCTTTAAACAGTTAGTATTTTGCCAAATTTCCCCAAATCTATTTGTGTATCAGCAGATTCGTAGACCTTGTTAGATTATACAAGTAAACATAACATTCTGCAAGCCTTCATTGAAACATTAAACACACTGTAACACAACATAAAAACACAACCCTGGCATTAAATACTTTTCTACTAGTCTCTATATTTAAACAACATGGAACTCATAATTCCCCAATTACCACACACACACACACACACACGCACACAAAGTAACTGCATGGCAACATGTATTATCCCCTCTTAAATTGAGAAGCACAGGCCTTCCATGGCTGTTCGGGTCCCTGGCTAAATGGACCATGGGATTAATGTAGCCAAGGTGTCGATTTCCAATATCGCCAGCTCTCTGCTCCGCTCGCAGCGGGCAGGAGGCCGGGGACACTCAGCCATCTATCCTCATTTAGGACCTGACTCCTCATCATGGGGTGTGCACGCACGCACGTGCACACACACACGCGCACACTCTAAGGGGGTCACCTTCACAGGAAGAAAAAGTGAGGATGGGGGAACCTGAGAGAGAGAGAGAGAGAGAGAGAGAGAGAGAGAGAGAGAGAGAGAGAGAGAGAGAGAGAGAGAGAGATGCAACTCCCCTCCAAGATCTATGTGAAAGACTTATCGCACACAGGGCCTTGAGTCGGCCACAAGTTCTGTTACAGCAGGTGGAAGGAGAGCTTGTTCCCCAGGGACCCCTGGAGACAGGGGTGTAAAGAGAAGGGAATTAGCTGATAGTGAAGGGTATTCTGACAAGGCCACGGGATCCTCCCTTCTAAGCTAACAGAGACACTAAAATAAACACTACATGGCCGCCAGGGCAGACGTGCATCTCCCCTCAAATACAATTAGCCAGTTTGGCAAGACCAAGGTAAACAGACATGCGTGTGTGTGTGTGTTTATCACCGGAGTAGTCAGTGGTCATTCCACAGGAATGTGCTGCCAGAGCGGCATTTCATTCACGGGCCCGTAGACAACGAACGGGGCAAAGCGAGACACAATGAGAGCTCAAGCACAACCACATGATGCATCTTGGCACGGCGGCACGTAAAGCATGAATGAGGCTGAGAGATGCCAGGCAGCAGGAAGAAGTACGTATTAAAGGGTACATGTTGTAGAATAGAAGTGGGCGCAGTGCTAAACTCTAAATCTTGAGCTAATGGAGGTAGGAGGAGTCCGCGTGTGTCAGCGCCATGTTAGCGCCGCACTGGGGAGCGTAGCTCTGGAGTTAATAAGAGTAGCAAGCTTCAGCTGAGCACACATAGCCATAATTA
The DNA here is from genome assembly GCA_025399855.1 of Forbesichthys papilliferus. Classification (NCBI taxonomy): domain Eukaryota; kingdom Metazoa; phylum Chordata; class Actinopteri; order Percopsiformes; family Amblyopsidae; genus Forbesichthys; species Forbesichthys papilliferus. Next base: position 1,737 of record JAODOY010005911.1, on the reverse strand, counting down.
ATCAGCTTTATAAATAGTGCTCTTGTGCACAGCCACACACACAAGCACACGCGCACACACACACACAAAGCCGCATTACTGTCATAAGCATATAAATCTAAACTTAGCTTCACCCTGAAAACAAACCAAAACACGCATACACACACGTGCACACACGTGCACAGTATGAATTAGGTGGGAGAGCGGCTTGCGTGCATTATTCAGTAGTGAGTAGTTTCCAGATGGCTGCCATGGGATCTGAATAGAAGCTGGGGCCTGTTTTACACTGTCTGGACCACTGAGTGTGACTGACAGCTCCGATACGCTCTGCCTGCTTAGCACTGCGTGGGTGGGTGCTTCTGCGCACGTGTGTGCGTTTGGTCAGGTGTGTGTGTGTGCGTGTGTGTGCACGCGCCTATAAGCTCCCGTGCACACCAGCAGTTTCCCCGGGAGCTCCTCATTATAAAACGAGAGGAGAAACAGAGCAGGAAGCGGCGCGAATAAATAAGGGCGTGCGTTTATGTTGGTGTTGTTGCAGCCCCTCAAAGTTCCTTTTTACGCCCCCTTCCCTGCGGAGGATGGGAAGGCGGGACGCGTGCGTGCGTTTGGTCAGTGTGTGTGTGCGTGCGTGCGTGCCTCTCACCATTAGTCTTGGGCAGGTTCTTGTGGAAGTCCTCTCGGTCGTCCTCATGGAGGATGTTGTACGCGCTGGTGTTGATGAGGTCCTCCTGCTTGTACTGCAGGTACTGCGTGACGTTGTCCGACACGAACACGATGCTCCCCTCCCGGTTCACCACGAACAGGAAGCCGTCCAGAGCCTTGGACGGGCAGCGGGCAGGAAGTCAAGCAACGTGGGGCCGGACCGCGTAATCCAATCATAGGCCATTTATTAGGTGGGTTCACTTTACTACTGCAACATATGCCGTTTGTCTTATTGACTGATAAACAGGTGTGATCTGCTTTTACTAAATACTGGCTGCCGCTTTTATTGTTTTTCGTCTGTTTAGATCTATTGTATTCTGAATTTATTTTAGTGCCGTCCCACCTTTAAATACAGCATGCATGGTCCCATCCGCTTGTGTGTATGGCGGGCCTACCTGTAGAAGGAGTGGCCCCAGGTGGTCCTTGTCGATGACCCCCTGACCTGTAGAAGACACGTCTGACTTCTGGACATCGTCGTCATTGCACAAAGCTTTCCCTGTGTGAAGATGGGTAAAGAAACACACTTAAAAAAAGATGCATTTTCTTTTTTTTTACAAAAAAGACAGACACTCGACAGCAGACAACAGATCCAAATGACAGTGGAGGAACACTCGGCTCGAAGAAAGCTACCTAAAAATTATACAGTAAACTGCCCGCGACTCAGTGAGCAATCTCCACCAGCAGGGGGCAGCGATTCTCAACGCTTCCCTTTCTGATTACAGAACCACAGGTGAGTAGTGAGACGGACCTCGGCAGGCTTTTCTCTCCCGAGGAGCCTGACAGAAGGGGTGGAGGGCTGGGAGCATGTGGAGCAGGTAGCAGGCGTCCTCATGTTTTATATTCAGCCAGACTATGAGACACTGTCTGGTACACTGGGGCTGGGAGCGAGAGACACTCACAGTGTGTGAGAGCGAGAGAGAGAGGCAGAGAGAGAGGCAGAGAGCGAGCGAGAGAGAGAGGGAGCTACAGAGAGATACTAAGGTAGCAGTAATGGTGCAGGGGGGGGGGGGGGGCTGTAGCTCAGGCACCGGAATTAATGGAGGACTACGGCTGAAA
>JAODOY010005909.1:0-10153 GCA_025399855.1 Forbesichthys papilliferus | reverse complement strand
AAGATCTGGAAGTGATTTCACCACATAAACACACACAGACACAAACACACACACACACACACACACACACTACCACCAAACCCCTTGGGTTTCAGATTTAGTTCATCCCACATCCCCAAGTCATGTGTGCACATATGCTCTCTAGCCGGGACCCACGCTGAATAATACATGTTGCTGACTTCAGCAGTGATACAGTAAAGTTCGATCCTTACAAACAATGGTGCACCAAACGAATAAAGCATATTTTACATGGTTGTTTTACAGTAAAATACTACATATTGTAGTTTTCATGTTAAAAGATTGACGTCAACTGCATTCATCTACTGCAAGAATGTGGTGATATTGTCACATTGCATTTTGTCTTGTTTTACAAAAGGACAGACCAATTTTAACGTTATACTTTCACGGTTCACGGCCTCTCATGTCGTCCTGAATAATATGCTGCTCTTGCTCTACAGCAAAAGGTCCGAACTGATTCTCTCACACGGAGTATTGATACACTCCCATCAACAGCCTCAAGGACAGCATCGGTCGCTTATTAAAGTAAATCGTGTGGCAAGTCACACTGTCAGGACTGCAGGCAGGTAGGACCCAAATGCACGACAAAACAGGGCAGGTTTTTTACTCAGACAGGTACACGCACCACTGCAGAACAAGGAAATTACAATGAAGCGACAAGGAACATAAATAGAAACGGGACAGGCCATTGGGCAGAAACAACGAGGGGCAGGTAGAAACGATAAACAATTAACAGAAGGCAGGCAGGCAGGGGAATCACAGGACTGGGACGAAACAGACCCACTGGGGAAGACAGCAGACCAGAGCGGAGTGGAGCGGTGAGAATCTAAACCCCTCCGCTCCCCCCGCTCAAAGCCACATCAGGCCAGTCCGCTCATTATCGCTCAGCGCTCAATGCAGTTTGCATTGAGCTCCGCTAAAATCGCCCTCCCCCCTCCCTCCAATAAAGGAAAAATATCAGCATGTATTTCACTTTTATCTTAAACCATAGCCTTACCTCCCAAAGAACAAAAGAGCAACGACAACGACGCTCTATAAAATATAAATGCATAAGGCCTATTGAATGACAAAACTATTTTGAATATTAGGCTATATTTACTTTACACTTTTGTTACCGTAGCCTATTCAACTTGCTAACCTTGTGCTTTCCTCCCAGTGTGTTCACGTAGCACACCTTCGTGTGTTCCAGAGATGTGTCTTTTTAGATTCCAGTGCTTCAGACTCGCGGTGTGAGCGGAGCGATATTGGAGCGGGACATATGGTGACGCTCCGTCCCAAATCTGCACTAAGACCTGGTTCATAGACTATGCAAGCTACGCGAACGCACCGAGCTGTGCAAGGAGAGGGTTTGATGCGTACTTGCGTAGCACAATGTGTTGCCCTCTTTTCTGTAACGCAAGGCAAGCGCGCCTGCCGTTTCATCTGAAAAGGCTCAGCGCACCAACTGACACGCGTTCTCTATGTGCTAAAAGTACGCGCGTAGCACTTTCGCTTGCAAACGCGTCCGCTAGCTTGTGTAGACTACACAACTAAACTGTGCGTGACAGAAAAACAGAAACAGACAACAGAAACAACAAAAGACACAACGGCAGACCGTGACACTCACGTAGACACATTTTTAAGAAAGAATTGTCCTGCTTTATATATTAAAAAAAACTGCCTTGTCCATACTGCACTGTTTGAGAAAAAAAAGCTACATCCACATGAAAATGCAATTGCATGCTTTCATACCTTAACATAACAAAGGAGATGATGGCACACAAGCTGACATTGTATACATACATACATAAAAACTATAAATAGAGTTTTTTTATCATCTTTACCCTGAAAGGAGTTTTGCATTGTATACACTGTTTGCTTGTGGGCGACAGGCCAAAACGTGAAGAATAAACAACATATTTGAACATGTGGACTAGGCATTTGGGTCACACAAATTGTGGGCCTTTCTGGATTTAGTGTTTCACAGTTAAAATGGATACCTGTGTTGATGGATGTGCAAATAATAGTGAAAACTCTACGAGTAACAATCGCCTAAATGGTGTCCTCAAGTCACTTTGTGATTTGAAATTATTTTTATATTAAAGTCTCACAGAAGTTGTCTGTCAGCATTTTCTGGAGACAGAGGCAATTACTGGCTAAAATATGATACCGTGAGAACAGAGGATACTGGATATGTTCTGAGATGCACAGAGCTAGACAAGGATCCAACAAGATGATACATTAGATTGAGATGTAATTCTACCACCACACTACTGCAGCAATAGTTGCCTCAAACACGAGACAACACCTTCAGAATCCATAGACATTAGAGTGGAATTTCAAGATACTATTGGAGCATCTTCATATTCTTTCCACAACTTGATGTCATTCTGCAGTGATTTCATCTCATGTACTGTATATACTGTACAGCCACTGGCCTAATATCATTTAATGTTGCACAGAGCTTTATTATGTTGAGAAATGTCCCCTTGTGGCCGCACTTGGTAAGTCAAAAACATTAAGAAGAACATTCAACAACACCCACATATACATGCGTACGTACGCAGACGCACACACACACACACACACACACACACACACTCAAGGCAACTCTTTATATTCCAAACATACAGCTCATTCATTCACACAGTACACACAAATAAACACGCATGCATTCACACGCAGGGAGGCATTAGATGTAATTTACACAGACATAATTCCCTGAGGCTGCACAAAGTGTACACAACATATAATCTATCATATGTCTCTCTTTCACACACACACACACAAGCGCACGCACACACACACACACACACACACACACACTCTCTCTCGCGCGCTAATACTTTCATACCACAGACACCACCACAGCTTTTGATGTGGTCTACATGGCTGTTAGCCACATAGCTGCTTAGTGAGCCACATATTTTCCTATAGAAGACTTCATGCAGCTCAGCGACCACTGCTCAAGAGATTTATCATAGCAAGGAAGCCGTGCCCTTACATTAAAGCATAAAACGCAAGCAGAAATAAAATGAACTCATTAATCTTGAGAATGGAACCGTATGGAGCGTTTGCCTGCCTGTGTGTGTGTGTGTGGAGCTGCAGTGTTAAAACAGCCACTAAAAGCCAATATAGGAAGCACCCACTGCTGCAGCTGTGAGTTATTAGAGATGTAATCTCAAACATATTCACATGAAGAGATGTCTATTTTACAGCTATTTATTGCTAATTGATTTATACGGAATATTTCAGCCTACTCTCCACTCACAAAATCCTTCTCATGTGCAGTTCTGCAGTTATCCTGTTCTTTTATCGGCCAGCGGGAACCTTTGGTGCTGAGAAATTAATAGAACCTTGCAGTTCATCAAATAGCCACTTGAGGCAGGCAGCAAAAAGGAGACAATTCCCATAGACTCCAATGTTAAAATGTCCGACTTTGCATCAAAAATAAGCACATTTACAGCCTGGTTAAAAAAATCTCTTTATAGCTAGTCTTCCCATTCATGCCAACTGTACGGAGGTGAATATTCTTATAACAAATACATTTATCCAATTACAATGAATGGGGGAATGCTGGGGCGTTACAGGCGTATGAGTCAAAGCTGGCAGCCAGCACTACGCGGCGTTCAAATCCGTTCTTGAGAAAAGATATGTGTGACATAACAGAGGGTTTGTCCATTTATTAATACATGGTTATCGGCTGCGATGTTCATGGTGATTGGCTGACCAGCAGGAATAGACCATGTGGTCAGTTTGGTATCAGACAGTAGGTGCATGTTTATTCTAACAAGCCCGTTCCTTCGTGAAACGCAACAGAAGTTGGGCTCCAACGCTATTGGTGCATTACTGCCACCTGCTGTCTACATGGTGCATTACCACCACCTATCTGTAATGTAGCCCATGCACTTTTTAACAAGGTCAGTCGGTCAGTCAGTCAGTAAGCGACATTTGCTCATATTGGCCGCTACACGTGGCCCGGCAAAAAGTGATAATTCTGCAAGTTGAAAAGCCGGCACAGTGCTCCAGATTCTTCGATTGTTGGGGGTCTGATCTGGGGGTTAAATAAGATGCATGAATGCAATTACGGGGAAAGTCACGGAACAACTATTCCCTGCATTAGTAGTATAGCATACAGTAGCAGTGAATTGATTCCCTAAAACCCTGTACAGCTGCTGATTCAGCACGCCACTATGCCGGAGTTTCAAACATATCTACGAAAAGCAACTCAGCAGCTCATTGCTAGCCTGCTACAATTGCAGAGCGAGAACTATTATGGATGATACAGTATGCATACAGTACACAAACACTTTCTGATACACAATAAAGGTGATTGTACAGGAGGAACAGGAGTAAAGAGTGACCTGGGTGTCGTTTGTTTCCATATGAATCGTGGCCCTGTGCGGCGTACTAGTGCTCAGCTGATTAAAGGTACAGTCAGTCACTCTGAGGAAACCTTGTTGATATTTTCACTCCAATCAAATGCCTCACCCTTCTGTGCCATCAGAGCTGCCCCCCTTCCCCTTCCAACCCAACCACACACATTAGACACACATCGACCAAGGCTGGGATAGTGTTGTGTAGTGTGGTCTGCGCCACTTTGTTTATGCTTCCACATACAGAGCCAGGACTGTGTAGCAACACCAGATTAATTCCTCAGCACGCACCCATAGTCACTGAACTTGACAAAAAGTGTATTAGCTCACAATCTCTTCTACCTTGATATGAGCTACAGTATGCTGCCAATGAACCAATCAGCAGGCCAAACTAATACATGCATACATTTAGTAAAACACACTATGGGAACAGTATGTAGTTGTTGTCATGCCGATCAATAAATATGTCAGCGGAAGTGTCCCGTACATGCACGAGTGAGTGTGAAACCAGACCCCCGTTTTATGTCTTGTTTTATGAGCTCCTCGAACCCCGTCCCCTCCTCCCGCTAGCCTTTCATCTCATTCCATTCCCATTATCACCTCTTCCCCCCCCCCCGCCCCCAAAACTTCACTTCAGGCCTCCTCCCCCTCCGCCCGCCCGCCTGTCTCAAGGTCACTCACTCTCTCCTTCCGTATACCTGCCGAGATCAAAGCTTGTGTGTCAGGAAGTGGCTTGACCTCTGACCCCTGACCTCTTCGTCTGTCATGTTGTCCTGCTACACATGGGTGATACCTGCAGTATGTGAAGTAATGTAGTGTTAACATGCACAGTGAATAGTACTACAGCGCAAGGTCACACACACACACACACGCACACACACACACGCGGACACACACACACACACACACACAGCCATGCAGCCCCCCTGTAGCTAAGGGCAACAAGCAGCCTTAAGTGACAGGGTTATTGTGAGACCTCGTTAGTGAGAGGAAGCAGGATAAACGTCAGGAAATAAATTCTACCGCTTTTACTGCTCAGCCACCAGCCGCTTTGATGTATGGTGGGATGCTGCAGCACACACAGGCCCTGTCTGTGTGTGTGAGTGCACTGTGTGTGTGTGTGTGTGTGTGTGTGTGTGTGTGTGTGTGAGGGCACTGTGTTTGTGTGTGTGTGTGTGTGTGTGTGTGTGCGTGTGTGTGTGTGTGTGAGGGCACTGTGTTTGTGTGTGTGTGTGTGTTCTGCGTATTTGCTTGTGTTTGTGTGTGTGTGCACTGTGTGCGTTAAAGGGCCCTTGCATGTGATATAGCATCTAGCATGTTTACCTTTCAGGAAGCAGAGTTGTCATGGTTTCATTAAAGGGGGGGGGGTCATATAGAGCTGTTATTTATCACGCAGCTTCTCAATCATATACTCCACAGTATGTAATCCACTTATTCGGTAATCAAGAGTTTGCTGGTTCGAACTCCGCTAACTCCTCACCAAGTGTCGAGGTGTCCTTGAGCAAGACACGTAACCCTATACTGCTCCCGGTGGTCAGGTGTCTCCCTGCATGGCTGACATTGCCATGGGTGAATGTGAGTTGGATAAATGCAGTCCATAAAGCCGAGCTTGCACATGTGTGAAATCAAAGTTATCATAGGAGGAGATTGGACCACCTTCAAACAATGAGACGACTGGTATATGCAATGCATTCGAATATAAGCAGTATGCTACACTGTACAGTGTCGCGCCGTGGTCCTCCGCTGTGTGGCCTTGCACATTAAAATGCATTGCGAAGCAAAGCATAATTCCACATCTTTGTTGATGTGAGCGGTGTTCGCCACTTTGTTTGTGTTCCGATTTACGGAGCCAGGACTGTGTAGAAACACCAGATTATTTTTCAGCACGCACAGAAAACGTTAAAATAGCGAAATGTGAGGAAATATTTGGTGAATTTGACTAAAAGTGTATTAGCTTACATTTAGCTTGCTATCGCTGACTATACCTTTAATGGCTTAGTTCGGGGCGGGGCTCCTTTTCATACACAGGCATGTGAGTACTTAAAATACCCCCCAAACACACGACAGGAGAAAGGAGTAGCAGGGGGGGTGATGTGTGTCTCGCTTCAAACGCAGCAATACAGAAAACAAAAGGCAGAGATCATTTCAAAGGAAGCTCCTTCCTTGTAAGGGCCAATGGCTAGGTTACACTACGTCAGCTGGGTGTAGTGATCAGCTGAGTGGCGGCTGACCGCCAGCTGATGGCCGGCGGCGTGCGGACTTCCATGAGCCTGCCAGAACTAACGGCTCATGGCATGCTGTTGCTGTAAACATGGTTGGCCCCACGTTGATGCTCTGACCAGGCACAAACATCTTTCTTGTACGGTTTACAGACCCTGGATAGATGCCAACAACTACACAGTCCATGTGTGAATGCTCAACGGGAAAATACCAAAAACTACATTGTGTAACAATACATTTGACACATGATGCCTTCCACATAGAAACAATGAATAACTGACTTTAATATGTTACGTCAGAACAAGAGGGGTGCTATCCAACAATGACGAAAATGAACAAAATATACCTGCCTCTGAGGCAAGGGATAGTTAGGGTACTCAAAAATAAGGACAGAATCAATCTCGTTGACAACCTTGATATCCAGACATTCATAAAAACTGATGTTTCCACCCACAACAGACATCTTCCTCAGTATACAAAGGTTGTCAATTAGCATGTTAGATGTTCGTCTTGCACAAACAGTACAATACTGTTGATGTTAAATGACAGACAGTGATGTGAATGACATTTGCATTAACGCTAGTTGAGTAGTAGTAGTCCAACACCGTAGCAGGCGAGACAACGCGTTAGCAGCAAAACCAGCGTCTTGGGTGGATCATCATTACTCAGTTTGTATCATCCACCCCCAGACTAAAAATACACTACCGCGCCCCACTAACGCCATGTTTTCCGCTCCTGCGTGTACGTGTGTGTGTGTTCACTACATACCAACTCTAGTGTCTAATACCATAATTCTATGTCATTTTTGTGAGTAGTTAGAGGCTCCAAAACTACAGTTAAATAAGCGGTTTCACCCCACTTTTCAACAGACTGGCAAACAGCCCAAGCTGTTTGCCAGCTGGTCGGTGCCATTCTGAGGGAATGTGATTCTGCTTGTGTGTGTGTGTGTGTGCGTGCTGTGAGTGCGGATGGGGCTCGGTCATAATTCCCTCATATCATTTTACATGCACACGTAGAGTATGCTCATCTGTTTCCTGCTAGACGTCAGTATCTATTCACCTGGGTGTCATATTACATTAAGTGCGCTGTAACTATACCATAAGACCTAAACCAGGGCTGTTCAACACCGGTCCTGGAAGGCCGCACCCTGCATGTTTTACATCTCTCCCTGCTCCAACACACCTGATTCAAGGTTGGTAGAAGCCTGATAACGGCCCGTTCATTTGAATCAGGTGTGTTGGAGCAGGGAGAGATCCAAAACATGCAGCAGCCCTCCAGGACCGGAGTTGAACAGCCCCGACGTAAACCAAAGCTCTGTAGAGAACAGGTGCCTTAACAACTCTGTTCCACATCATAAGCAGGAGCACTTCCTGTGTGTCAGTAAGATTCCCCACCCCTGTACTGCACTGTCCAGTACAGCCATCACTGTACTACACAGTACACACAACTGTACTACCCAGTACACACAACTGTACTACCCAGTACAGACACTTGTTTTTGTGTGTCTTTGCCCTTGACCATCTCTTGCTCTGTAAAAGACTGTGTGGATACCATGGGTCTTCATAGGTAATAGCTGCCTCAGATGTGAAGCATGTTGGTTGGTGGTCTGACAAAAGCGTCGATTGTACCTGCTATTGTACGTTTCGTGTGCACATCAAGACCACCAATGATCCTGACTGCCCGTTTGGTTTTTAGCTGATTAAAAGAGATATGTATGTATCATGTCATCTCGTCTCCCGTTTACCATGAATCAGCAAAATTATTCAGTTCTTATGGAGAGTAACATAAATGCAGCATAAAGTTTCAATGTAATGATAGCTGTTCTTGTATAACATGTTTGATAGATAGTTGTCGGACTGTAACTTTAGACATTTTGACTAGACATGTTTATCTTTATGGTTATTTACCAATGGTTTTAGATTGATACTCAAAAAAAGCTGTAGGGCTGTCCTGAATACCATTTTACAGGTTTAGAATACTTGATGGTATTTCCGAACGAGTATTCGAATACTCTTTCTCAAAAACACCAACTATAAATAAGAAGTATAACTATGCTACTAACTAACTATAATTCCTAGCTTTATTGAGCACACATGTAAACATAGCCATGCGCTCAAAATGGCACTTTGATTGACACGTCAATTGAGCCAGTCAGAGCTGTCAATTAGCATATACCTCATGTATTAGCCAATAAGAGTGTGTTGAATGAATAGCCTCACTCTCTTCTTACAAACAGAGCCAATTACAATCAGTTGTGTTGATGACACAGTGTAGGGCAGGCAGTTACATTTCAACATGTTAATGAAAATTTTAAATCGGTGCATCCCTACAGCAATGTAAAGGCTGAGCTGCAATACGTCACAACAAAACAAGTGTTCGTGTAAACACAATAAACAAGTTAAACTACCGCTAAAACAATCTTAGCACGCTGCGATTAGCAAGATATTACACAGAAGGACTAATCCACCCACACAGCCTCATAGTTGGTAGTACGTTCAGACGTTCAGAGACAGAGAGAGAGAGAGAGAGAGAAAGACAGAGAGAGAGAGAGAGAGAGAGAGAGAGAGAGAGAGAGAGAGAGAGAGAAAGAGAGAGAGAGAGAGAGAAAGTAAGGTATACTAGGTATATATATTTATTGTCCCGTAGGGAAATTTGTCTTGGGATTCAGGCTTATGCATCACATACGAGAGAGAGAGAGGGGGGGGAGAGGTAACGATAACTAACGGGAGTTATTCAACCTCATTCTGAGCGTGGGACATCAAGCCATCTAACATTCGCACACAGCCCCACAGACTGTAGGCTAGTGCCTCTCAGCTCAGGATAATGTTCACAATGAGGGCATGCACTGTAATGGCACAGACCAAATCACTGCATTTATTTATTTAGTATAGCACAATGAAACATATGAAATTATATTATTAATGAAGCCAATAATCAAGTGCCCTGGACAATTATAGTAAATTGTACATTATACAATATATTATATTATTTAGTATATATTATACAGTATATAATAATGAAAAGAGAAATATGACCTATGGAAGTTGATTCAAGGCTCAACAAAGGACATTTTAAAGGCAGCAAGCCACACCTGCAAAAAAACACAACACGCACGCACACACACGCACGCACGCACGAACACACACACACACACACGCACGCAGGCATGAACACACACACACACACACACACACACACACAGGGCTTTCCCACACAGTCTAATCTCTAATTAGAGGCCCCTTTCTCAGAGCTACCAAACACACACACGCACGCACACACACACACACAGGGGGGAGGGGGCTTCCTGTCAATGGTCCAGATGGGGGAAGGGGGGGTGGGGGTGGGTGGGGGGGGGGTACACAGCTGACATGCACTCCTCCTGTTAAAGTGGGGGCGTTTCATTTATCTGCCAGTAGGGGGTGTGTTTGGGGTGGGTGTGTGCCCTGGCCTGCAGTGCCTGGGGGTTGAGCTGGGGGATGCTGGTCCACATCCTTGGGGGTCTGGGGTATGTTGGTGTGTAGGCTCGTTCTGTCAATGTCTTTGGGGTTCCATTCTCTGAC
>JAODOY010005908.1:0-10153 GCA_025399855.1 Forbesichthys papilliferus | reverse complement strand
GTGGGTATGTGTGTGCGTGCGTGTGCATGTGTACGTGTGTGCGTGCATGCGCTGGTGGGTATGTGTGTGCGTGCGTGCGTGCATGCGCTGGTGGGTAAGTGTGTGCGTGCGTGTGCATGTGTGCGTGCGTGTGCATGCATGCGCTGGTGGGTATGTGTGTGCGTGCGTGTGCATGTGTGCGCGTGCATGTGAATGTGGGTGTTTGCCGAGTGTGTCACACCAGAGGTGTGGTGATCTGATGCGGCTCAGAGAATTAGCGGAGATCTGGAATCTAAAGAGTGACAACTATGTAACCCGATCGCCCATTTGCCTGGCTAACTCTGAATGGGCGAGTTGCTCAGGCGCGTCCCGCCTTGTCTTAAGCAAGCTGACAAGAGAAAAGTCCGAGGCTAAAGCCACTAAAGCCTGCAGCAGGGAAACTGAGACAGATGTGTGTGTGTGTGTGTGTGTGTGTGTAGTGAGAGAAAGAGAGAGAGAGAAAGATTGTGTGTGTGTGTGTTAGAGAGCGAGCGAGAGAGTGTGTGTTAAAGAGAGAGAGAGAGAGAGAGAGAGAGAGAACTGAAGCAAATGCAGGGCTGCAGATAATCTGACAGTTATTCATTTTCAGCAAGGACCGCCTGACATTGAAGTGTTTCTAATTTAAACATTACTTGTTTAGATAGTGGATCCACTGATAGGCACAAGACAAGCCCTGGCATGTTGGTCACCATATGGAGGGTTTAGACATCATCCTCCTCTGAATGCAACCAGCACACCACACACGCCTGCATGTTACGATAAACTGACATTAGACATTGGTTGTCAAATGTTTTTGCTTTTCCACTGCATGGTACTTACTAGTTATTAAACTTGTATTTATAAACTTGTATTTATAAAATGAATAAAATGATCAAACTGAGCAGTTATGTTAAAAATGGGGATTTTTATTTTAACCTCTGTGAAATTGTTTACTACTGAGATTCACGCACAGCCAATAACATGTAACATCACAATTATGAACGAGAAGCCTATATTCTATAGGCTCCTGTGTGCTCCTATATCGCCCCTACAGAGGGAAGATTCTAGCTGTTCTGGTCTGGTCTGGAGAAACACCCAGAAGGCCCAGAAGCAGGGAAATAACATCTGGATCCAGGGCGGAACACTTCCATTGTCGAGAAAGCAGCCCCTTGTTTACTTATCCACTATCCTAGCAGTGTATGAACAACTACAGCATTACGCACGACAAACCAGTCTGCCCGCAATCTCAAAAGAATTGTAGTCAAATGTGTTAAAATTACTTCATTGAACTGCGGTTGCCTGTGTGCTTATGTGTTGTTACGCAAATAGACATTGTGTATAAATGTTTATTTTGTTTCAAATATATTGTTCTTCTTCTGTTCTTCTGTTGTGGGCAAATAATTAGTTAGAGAAACATGTCTGGGAAGAGATGTTGTCACATCATCATCTGGTTGGTCTCATCAGGTACCACGCAGTACCAACACCACAATGTATTGTACCGTTGTATAATATAATATAATATAATTGTATAATTAATACATCATGAAATGACACAAAGTGGAATTATTTGTCGATGTGACATCCATATCTCATGTATCAGCAGTATAAAGAAAGTACCTGATGTATTAGAAAGTGTATTCAGTAAAATGTGTTTCCTCTATGCAAACACTGAACTGCTTTAGGTTGGATTAGCAAGCAAACAGGCAGTGATAGGTTTGGTTGTGACACGCCATGCTATCATGTGACCTCATTAGTGATTGACAGGCCATTTCCTGTGAGTCAGGCATAGACAGAAACACGCACATGTATGCAAGCATGCAAACATGCGCACACGTTTGGCATATGTCCAGATCAAACAAGATGTAAGCTTGTTGTGTGCAAATGCCACAGGAAAATGAATGGCATCCTTTACTAAATGGACTTATTACAAACACAACATAAAAACAGACGTTTAACCCTTCCCAGACAAGTATTCGATTCTGATCAGTACAACCACAATGTTATAGCACCCATCCTATTGATGATTTTGACTTGAAATATTTCTAATAAATAACGTCACGTTATGTATTTAAAACAACACCCGTATTTGCTTGAATCTCTGTCAATCAGAGTGTTTGTTTGACTGGAATCCATTGTGAAGCCACAGCCAGCGACACTTTAATAAGCTGTATCACCTATACATCTATGTAGAACAACACTGTCACTCAAATGCAACACATGATGATAGACAACCACAGCAGTATGCGCAGTCACATAACTTAAAGGACGCGTTAAGGAATAATCTAAAGCCACATGTCACGACAGTTAAGGCCTTTGAATGCCTGCTTCTCCTCCTCTCGTAAAGAATGCTTTTTGCTCCAATCGTCGACTCATCTCACTGCTAAAATACCTGTTATTATCCTCCCCTGGTATGAAGACCTGCTACCTTATTAAGGGTTAGGTTATTTCCACACTTGCCACCTTGCTGTTGTACCTGCGGGTATATCTGTCTGTCTGTCTGTCTGCCTGTCTACCCTCTATGCCTGTCTGTCTGCCCTCTCTGTGTCTGTTTGTATGCCTGCCCTGTCTGTCTGTCTGCCTGTCTACCATCTCTGTCTGTCTGTCTGCCCTCTCTGTGTCTGTTTGTATGCCTGCCCTGCCTGCCTGCCTGTCTGTCTGTCTGCCTGCCTGCCTGCCTGCCTGCCTGCCTGCCGGTCTGCCTGTCTGTCTGTCTGCCTGCCTGCCTGCCCTGCCTGCCTGCCTGTCTGTCTGCCTGCCTGTCTGTCTGTCTGCCTGTCTGCCTGCCTGCCGGTCTGCCTGCCCTCTCTGTGTGTCTGGCGGGGAATTTACAAGAAGGCATGTCTGCTTAAATATATCATTATTTGTACATTTCCTTCCAGGATGAGTCTCGTCAACACTCCAATAACCAGGGGTTCATTGGTATGTACGCGCGCGTGTGTGTGTGTGTGTGCGCGTGTGTGCGTGAGTGCGTGCGTGTGTGCGTGAAGCTCTAGCAACAAGACAAAATAGCTGCAATATTGAAGAAGGCTCCTCACAGGTGGACCGGGTGCATCAGAGATCCTTACTAGGGATCACTGCACTTTATACTGAAGCGTCCCCTGAGGATCCCACAGAGAAATGCTGTTACCCTACAGAGTGTGTGTGGGCCCTTGGGCCATGGATGGGAAAAGGTGGGCGTGTCTGCTCTTATCTGATCCAGACCACTTCAGGAAGACACCTGTGGTATCCTTGACGATATATTACTACCCAAGCAGATTTAGTGGTGCGCTGACTTGTCAGACGGAGAGACAGGATGCGGGCTGACGGGCCGAGGAGGAGGGGTTCATCTATGGCAACGTGAAATGAGAACGTTTAAATGGGCTCAGTCTGTCACACAAGGTGGACGGGCTCAACATGAGCAGAGAAGAGAAGGAACAAATCTAGAGGAAATACATCAGTAGTGTTTGTGCAAACAAATACATCAATAAATACATAAGTACTGTAGTGCTTGTGTAAACACATTTATAACTAAATACTTAAATAGTGTTTGTGCAAACAAATACATCAATAAATACATAAATACATAATTAAAAGTGTGTTAAAAAGGAAACAAATAAATAAGTAATTAGTGTTTGTGCTAAATGTTTAACATGGTTGAAATTCATTGAAAATATTTTTTTTTTGTAGAAAATGCAATATTATATTAGGCTATATATCATTAATAAAAACGTTATATTTGGTGGGGTGGTTTATTAAGTATAGATCACATAATAATAGTTTGGTGTTAATCTAGGAAGCGCTTAGTGTTGATTACAGAATCATTTAGGTCGCTCTAAGTGGTGATCTAGGAATCCTTTAGTTTGTTTTAAGTGTTGATCTGACAATCGACTTGTCAGGCCTAGTCTTTGATCTGTGGAATGTCTGTCCTGGCTGAAGGCTGTTTACTGGTGACAGGTGTCAGGTCAGGCTTAGACAAGCAGAGGTGTTCGTTGGGAGGGGGGGGGGACCCCATTCTCTGCAGGTGTGTGTACGTGTGTGTGTGTGTGCGTGGTCATGTGTGCATGTGAATACGTGGTCATGTGTGTGTGCGTGTGTGTGTGCGTGCATCCATGCATGTGTGCGTGTGTGTGTGTGCATGCAAGTCTATCTCTACCCTTCATAGTGGCCTGCAGTTGTGCAGTATGTGCATGTGTGTGTGTGTGTGCGTGCACTGTGCACACGTGTACGTACGTGTGTGTGTGTGTGTGTGTGTGTGTGTGTGTGTGTGCGCGCGCGCGCATGGGTGGGGGCTGTGCCTCTGGGCACTTCCTGTAGTAGTGTGTATGCTGCACTGCACCCCCAACACATACACACCCTCCCCGGGGCCCAGAGAGGCAGACGGACTCCCCAGTGAAGACAATTACGCCCTAAACAGTTCCCTGTTTTGCGCCGGTGTGTTTTCCACAACGGCGGTCGCCCTGCGTGTCATCGCGTTGTCTTTTTGTCCCGCAGCGTGTTCAACCAGAAAGGAAATGCCCCGCCGATAAAACAACAAACATCACGTTTGTGTGTGCTGTGTTTGGAGCTCTGTTGTCGGGGGCAACAAGGCAGAAAACCCAAACGTCAACAGTGGAAAGGAAACGCAGTATGTGGTTACTCAATGAAGTATTTGCTTCAGGTAAAGGTGTCATTACTGTGCACAATTTTTAAACACTAAATTGAAGCGTATATTTTGTCATAATTTCAACATCCAGTTACAGACCCTTCAACAATCCAAACAATAACACATTCCTTACTACAACACAACTACTGCAACATCCTCTCACCTTGGCTCTGAGCCAACCTACAGTAAATACAATACTACTGTAGATCGTATGCTTTCATTGATTAGCGACGCCACAATCTCAAACTACATTTAGTTGTGTTATCCAACCCACTTTTAAAGATTGACCATTTAAGAAAAATCATATTTCAATAATTACAGATAACAAAAACTTGTTTGTGACAGAAATTAATCAAAAACCAAGTCACAGATTCCTGTAACACACAAAGTATCAATATAATGGGCCAGTTTCACAGACATGGATTAAACCTAATCCTAGACTAAGAACCTTTTTCAATGGATTTCACTTTTGTTTTAGTCTTGGACTAGCCTTAATCCGTGTCCACGAAACTGGCCAAATGAATCGCAGATAGGCCCAAATTAATTTCAGCCTCTTTGATTTCTATTTTACTTCTATTAGCATTACGTCACATTAAGCAACTCTGTGCTGAAAGTCTGATGCAAACCCCTGAACTCGAAACATCACTGTGACTTTCGGGAAGTGATACTGTCAATTTCCATTGGCTGTTAGCATTGTCCCTCACAAGTATGTAAGCGTAATTTCCAGTGTGATGCTACAGCACTTCTTTTACTAATATTATATTCAACATTTATTTTAAGCAACCGTAGACTACTAATGTTACAGATTTACTAGACCTGTAAACAGTTAGAGTCTGTTGTTTAGTTTTCCAAAGAATTCCTCAATAAAAGTGTCATGTCTGATTTGGTCATTGAGTTACATAATACATAGATTGTCGTGCATGTAAATCATAATACCTTGCTTGTCAAGTAGGCGGGTACTGACTAGGGATTGCACAATCCAGTTTTTTCCAGTTCAATTCAGTCCCGGTATTGGCCGATACAAAGTACCGATCCGATTCCAGTGTTAAATTAAGATGTATTCCTCACTGTGACCGAGGAAGAGACGGAATCATTTTTTGTGTTGGGAACCATCAGGCTTGAACAATTAACCATCTCTGCCTGGGTAGGCATTGCAGAGGCAAAGTGTGTAAATTAATAAAATTGGATTAGCCCCATAGATCGGTTACAACTGACCAATTGCCACCGATACCGATACAGCTATTTAAGTCAGTATCGGACCGATTTCCGATCTCAGTATCGTATTGGTGCCATCCCTAGGACTGACGCAGTTAAGCACTGTATCCCAGACTTTACGTATGTAAAGGCTGGCTCTGCGTGACTAGGCCAAATTTAGAGTATCTCAAAGAGACAGAGCTACAGTAAATGTCAGTGTGTGTGTGTGTGTGTGTGTGTATGTGTGTGTGTGTGTGTGTGTATGTGTGTGTGTGTGTGTGTGTGTGTATGTGTGTGTGTGTGTGAACAGAATGCTGTTTGGCCATATCTGTGAGTGTTACAGAGGCGATATCATGCATGCCCCAATCGACACTAGGAGCCAGTAAACAGAGAGATGACAGACAGACAGACAGACAGACAGACACTACGATGTCCCACTCGCTCTTCCAGCAATATGACACAATTTGAAAATAGCACCTGTGATCTGCATGTGGCAGATGGAAGAGCACCGAAATAAGCATTGTGAAAGAGGGAGAGCTTACAGCGTGGCCAATAGGGTGCGTGCCTTGACACGACCTCGGAATATTGACATGGAGTCGGTGTGAACGGTCTCCACATCACATCGAGGCAAGTGATTATTACCATATAGAGCTGTTGTCCGTTGGACAAGTCTGTGGACGTCTCTCGCTGAACTTCCGTGATGTCAAAAGTAGAACTTTAGGAGGACAAAACGTGCTTTACCGCAGTCATACATGATCTTCTCAACACAAGGCATCATTAGATGTTTGATAAGGCCAGTCATACATGATGTTCTCATATCAAGGCATCATTACATGTTTGATAAGGCCAGTCATACATGATCTTCTCATCTCAAGGCATCATTAGATGTTTGTTAAGGCCAGTCATACATGATGTTCTCATCTCAAGGCATCATTAGATGTTTGATAAGGCTAGTCATACATGATATCATCTTAAGGCATCATTAGATGTTTGATAAGGCCTTTTAACAAAACCACTCCCATCTATCAGGAGACTCCATAAACACGGAGAAGAACATT
Source organism: Forbesichthys papilliferus (assembly GCA_025399855.1). Taxonomy (NCBI): domain Eukaryota; kingdom Metazoa; phylum Chordata; class Actinopteri; order Percopsiformes; family Amblyopsidae; genus Forbesichthys; species Forbesichthys papilliferus. The sequence continues at coordinate 3,283 of JAODOY010005908.1, read as the reverse complement.
CCTTGGAGGCCCAATCAGATGCCTGACAACCCTCCAAGGCCCCAACCCTAGTCTCAGGGGACTTCTTCATAGTCTAATTAGTGTCTAACGTCAACCAATCATGTTGTCTCTGGGGACGGTTGTCAGGCAAAAATGGATCGGGGGAAAGGAAGGGTAAGTTTGCCCTTGGGATTTGACGAAGAGTCATTTTGGAAAATGGAGAATATGGTTAACGTTGAGAGCAGTGGGATGATGTATTAGTATGGGGGACCCAGCCAATCAGCCATGTGATTTAACTGTTTCCTCCTGCTCATTAATGGAACTACTGGACCTGCGTGTACAGTGTATGTTGGAATCACATGTTGATATCCACACGGAATGAACACATCCACTTTACACAAACACACTAATGAATTCCAATGCACCAATGCTGGTCACATGTAGTAATGATAACATTAATAGTATGTATTCCATGTTTCCCTATAAGAACAACCTTCATGCACACCAACCAGAGAATATTGGTGTCTAGAATTACTGTATGATATGATATCAGCCAGGCCACTCTAGTCTAGTATTTAAGAAATTCATTACAATGTAGAGCAGATTTCTATTTAACATGTTTAACAATTATCTTTGGCAGATGGTCTTAGATTGGTGGGCTTCTTGTTAAATGGTAGGCAGATGAGCATCTAATAATGGCATTATTTAACCCCTGAACAAGCCAGCAGCGGACATTATGTGTTCTACAGAAATAACATGATGGAAAACATGCATGAGAAATGCAACCAACTACAACTTCAACACAATATTAAATGCATATATAATACCTGCAAATGATCAGAGTGAAACAAAACTATTGAATTATTAAAATGATTGAAAATGACATAAGAGAATGGACGTCTGAGAACAGAATGAGGTGGGGTGGAGAGGTGGTTGGTGTTAGGCAGGGAATGGCAGGGAACTGTTTAAAAATAAACCTTCTTTACTTGCTGCATGTTATTTCACCATTAGAGCATACAGCGATGTCCTTGTGGAAAATGTTCCTCTAAAGGTTCTTCTAAAATAGGCCTAATTAATGTTTGGAATAACTGAAGCAGATGAGATCATTATTGACTTTCTTGCTGTGGGTTTGATCTAATGTCATGTCACGCCCATGTTCCAACAGTGTGGCTCGGAATAATTAATTTTTTAATTAACATTAATGACTAAAGCAAGGCACAACAATTGTAGGCTCAATTGTGTGTAGCTCAACGTGCAACACAAGGGCCTAATTCTACAGGGGTTGGGGGTTACAATCTCTGCTGTGAGTCTTTTTCTTGGCTGAGATGAGCGCTTAGCACAGAGAGTTATCTCCTAAACGGTAATTTACGAGTTGTTGTGGAGGACAAATTGCAACAGGAGGGCACCATTAGCTAAACTCCATCTCTATACGACATGTTTACACCTGCAGCGCAAATATGTCAGAAATGTGTGTCTGTGTGTGTGTGTGTGTGAGAGAGCGAGAGAGCGAGAGAGAGGCCTGCGGGCAGCCAGACCGTTCAGAGCCTCACCCCTGAAAAAAAGCAGTCAGAGATATATAGTATAGGGTACACACTCTTGCACATGCAGTCACATCCATGAGAAACATGTAAACACTAAAATACACACGACGTCTGAGCTGTTGGCAGATGAGTCAGCAGATTAATGACATAATAACCTAATTCATCTTGTTTACCTTCAGCTCCGTTTTCATCAGAGAACTAACTGTAAGTATCTTTACGGATTCCGTGAAGATAAGGTTTGAGGCTCAAAAATATTAACTTGGTCTGTCATCACTCCACAAGCTGACACCCGCAGAAGCCTTTTAATACCACACTTAGCAAAGGTACCCACACACTAGAACCCTGCTCTGTTTATTATATGTATACAGTACACACACACAGGCCAGGCGGCAGGTTCAAATCCTTGGACGTGCTTGCCAACAGGCTGGGCGTCATATTCTGGCTATACTTTCTTTGAAGATATTGTTAGCGATATTGTAAATGTATTATTAGGAACAAAAACTCTTGAGATGAACCATCTCGTTTTCAAGAGGGTCCTAAACATCAAGAGGTTCCTAAACATATACTATATGCCGATACTGTTAGGTGCTTTTATGCAGGGGTAGACCCACCAGAACAGTGTCTAAGCTGGGAAGCTCACATAAGCCCCAGTAGAAAACAGGTTACTGAACAGCTCACATTTGAACAGTGATATACTAGCGTCCAGTAGAACCAGTAGAATCAAGTTACATGTCTATATCTCAGAACAAGCAGAATACTGCACTAGAGCTAGTATCAGCAAATTGAACACACAATCCATTGTATAACAAACGCAAAGTCAAATCGTTAAGCAAAATGTTTATTCTACATATGCAGGTTAAAAATGTAACAACTGAGATCAGAACATCACATTGACCTCTAGTGGCAAACAGAGGTAGAGCAGATATATTTAATTTCAGACAGAAATATAATACATTAATAAAATAATAATAAATAATACATATATTAGCAAAACAGATTTATATAATTGAAATACTCTTAATATGGTCATTTTATCTGTAGACTACTGTATTGGTAGCTAATTATTACATTTAATTTCAGTGGCTGCAAGCATCTTTAGACAGTGGACAAGACTGAAATATTCTAAATAAATAATTTCAAAATGTGCCCAGGCTACTTCAAAAGCTCCCATTAGAGTAGATTATAACTTATTTTAATTCTAAACTTTAGATCAATTTAAGATTTTTGTGTGTGCTCACCATTTTTACATGATGGCAGATTAATTTGGGCTAATACATTAAAATGGCAACAATGATTAACTTAAAAAATATTTAATAACCTTTAATTAATAGCCTACAATAGAATAAAAATAAATTGTACAGGCCTAACACTAAAACATGGCCTAGCATAAAGCCTACTGCGGTATGATGAATAGCCAAGGCATACAGCCTACTTGTACATTTCAATAGATATAGCCTACAAATTGTATATTGGCAATCCCTATTAATTGTAAATTGTAACCTCTCGTTATTATTCTTAAGCGGCAGCTGCGTGTGGTGTATGTGCGCACATGCATGATATAGGCCTAGCTGCTGGACTTATTTTGCATAGTAGCCTACCGCACTGCGGATCCCTGTGGTGTGTGTGTGTGTGTAGGGGGAGGGGGGGGGGGTGGGGGGGAAGAGAGAGAGAGAGAGAGAGAGAGAGAGAGAGAGAGAATCTGTGTGTGTGTGTAGGGGAGGAGGGAGAGAGAGAGAGAGATAAGCTGTGTCACCCAGGGTGAA
>JAODOY010005907.1:0-10153 GCA_025399855.1 Forbesichthys papilliferus | reverse complement strand
ACATACATACATATATATACATACATACATACATATATATACATACATACATACATATACATACATACATACATATATATACATACATACATACATATATATACATACATACATACGTATATATACATACATACATACGTATATATACATACATATGTATACATACATACATACATACGTATACATACATACATACATATACATACATACATACATACATATGTATACATACATATGTATACATACATGTATACATACATATGTATACATACATGTATACATACATGTATACATACATATGTATACATACATACATACATACATATGTATATGTACATACATACATACATACATACATACGTATATGTACATACATACATACATACGTATATGTACATACATACATACATACATATATGTACATACATACATACGTATATGTACATACATACATACATACATACATACATACATACGTATATATACATACATACATATGTATATATACATACATACATATATACACATACATACATACATACATACACATACATATATATACACACATACATATACATATATATATACACACATACATATACATACATATATATACACACATACATATACACACATACATATACATACACACATACACACACATACATACATACACATACATACATATACATACATACATATACATACATACATACATACGCAAACTAGATTGTATTGGGCCATTATTGTAGCAAAACCATTTACAAATGCTTTTGAAGAGTTGTGCAAACGTATCTGAATCTGCCTGTGCGTAATCAGATATGTAAATGTGTATATTAATCTGTAAATGCGCACTGAGAGCTGTCCTTGAGCAAGACACCGAACCCTAACTGTTTCCGGTGGTCAGGTGTCTCCTTGCATGGCTGACATCACCATCGGTGTATGAATGTGTGTGTGAATAGGTGAATGTGAGGCAAATCATGTAAAGCGCTTTAGATAAAAGCGCTATATAAATGCAGTCGATTTACCATATACTGTACATGTGACAAAAAATGGAATGTTACAGATGATATGGCCAAAGTGAACAAAGCTCAGATCCGATAGATAAATAAGAGAATATTTTACCCAATTTAAAATCACTCTGGTTGCATATAATTACACTGTTTGGTCAGTCTGAAATCGCTTGAAGATAAATGATAACCAGAGAATATGCAGTTTTAAGCCCTTCAAATTGGCCCAGAACAATGGCTCTGGAACTACAAAGGAAGTGCCAACTTGGTACTGGACCAACAATTTCATCCTGCTAGAGAGGTAGTACAAAATGTCAGCACAAAAGCTGTTCGAAATGGGGCATGAAGCTCTCAAGGTGATATCGATACGATAAAAAAAATAAAAATAAAAAAAACGTTGCTCAAAGCGCTTGTATTCATCTTCATAGTGTTTAATGGTGTTTTTAAACAACACTTGACATATTGACACACAATTATCAATACAACACAATATACAGTACACAAACCAAGATAAATCCAAAGTTTTTTTGTATTTAGATCAGGAAATGGACCGATGCTTCCAGTTGCAGTTGCCCAGACATGCCTCCCAATTTGCATAGTGTTTCTATTGCCATTTCCGTGTTGTGTGGAAAGGGCAATGGCCTTATAAATTATATACATGCCATAGTGCCACCATGATGCCTTACCCAAATTGAAATAAGCTCAACCATGACAAACTGTCAACATTTTTGCAAAGATCCAAATAAGATGTAAACCTTTCAGACAGACACACAAACAAGCTTATTATATTATCCAAGAGGTCACAAAGAAAGGTGTTTCGTACCTTTCAATAGTGCAGATGACCAGAGTTGGACAGACATGTCGGGGATCTTGCTTGCCAACTGCATGGCTGGTACAACCATGTTGTTGCTTTCCTGAACATAGCAACATTTTGTCATCAACAAACTGTTACAAACATTTTAACATTAGTATAGCACTTCAAGTAATGTCAAAAGCTCAAAATTCCATTCCATCATTTCCAGGGTTCCCACTATAAGTCAAATGTCAAATTCCCCCGACTTTTACTGACAAAAAATCTGAATACAGATTGAATGGAAAAACAGGCCAGCAGAACAATGTTTGTAAAAGTTACAGCCAGCCATGGCAATGATAAACAAATCGAAAATGAATGATAGTTTGCGTCGGTACTACTCATGTAAACATTAAAAACTATTATTTAAAGATTTGTTTAGACATTTTAAAATTTAATACCATGCCAAATGACATTTCGATGAATGGCAACTAAAATTCAAACATGTTGCAAACAATTCTGTGATATTCCATGATTTGACCCAAAAAATTATTAAATGTTCTTACTATACATCTCTGGGGTATACTTTTAAAAATTATATGATATTCCAGAATTTCAATGACAAGTGGGAACCCTGCATTTCCAATGTACATTAATTTGAAGCAATTCCAGTATCCACAGTATTAACTGTAGTAGATAATTTGGTACTGATAAGTATTCAAACGTACTCTGTGATTTCCCAGTACATAGAAAATGTGACCTAGAAGAACCAGAGAGCAAGCAGTAAGTCTATTCAGGTCCTCAGCGTTTGACATCTTCAGGGTTTCCCTCAGGAAACGTCTGCAAGAGAAAGATACGTAAACAAATGATTCAAAGATACAGATGATACAGGACAGACAGTTTGAACTTCTTAAATCAGTGACAACACAATTAAGTGACAACTTAGTTCCAACTACCCTCTCTAATCAACACTACCAATACTGAAAACCATTGTGTGTGCCACTTCCATAGAACTATATAATAGTATAATAAGATCACATTATTGTGATCTGATATAGTGTGCTATTATTTGTTTGATAGGGACAGAACACGGTTGCTGTCAGACAGCAGAAAATGGGGAAATAAATAATTTTGAGAGATCCATAATAGTGTATTTGGCTTAGGGTTTATTTATCTGAAAGAACATTTTTGTAATGCATGTCTGAGTAACGGCCCTTACAAACTGGATGCGTATTTTCTCTATGCTGCCTGACAACTCCTTCTGTCTACAGTTGGTATCCATGGTGATCCTAGCAGGTCCCATGGCCGGTCCTAGTAAGCTAATGTAATGAAACCTGGATGAACCTGATATTGCTCCAGGGGAAATTTGATTAATAATACAGTACAAGTTTCGCCAATAAAATGAGGCACATCTATATTTTAGATACAGCCAGGTCACGTGCGTTGATTTTTTTCAACACGTGCGTAGCCCTTCACCTGACGCAAATGCATACGCAATGCAATGTTGCAAGCCCTACGCTGCGCTACATAGGAAATTAATGATATTCCTGTGAAATGGTACGCAACTACACATCCAGTATGTAAAGCAAAGGATGTGTCGTACTTTGCTTCATTGTAGCGGCCTTGGAAGAAGGATAGGAGACCCCTGATATAGAAGGCTGCAGCACGGAGACAGTGGGAGCTGTAAGGTAAACAAAAGGTTAAACAAAGAAAAATATCTGGGGGGAAACACTATAGAAAATAAGGACAATAATAATAATAATAATAATACTACAATGTATTTAAAACAAATGTACAAACACACAAGGATACTACACTGTAAGAAACCAAAATGCAGTTAAATAAATGTGAATACATGTGTTTTAAGACTATGTCGTTTCACATCACAATTTCTACTCAAATTTGATTAGATTAATGTTCAACACAAGTTGAATATCTGTATTTTATATTAGTGTTTAGTTTTTACCTGACTGGAAAGTTGTGGTCTGGATTTATTCTCTCTAGAAGACTGTATAGCTGTGGATCAACACGTATCGAATTAGTTAAACGTGCATGTGTCTTTCTCAAATTATATACAGTTAATACACACTCTTTAAGAATCTTGCCCATTTGTCTTTTATTTTATATAAAAAGGTAATCATTTAATTTGCATGAATGTATAAATAGACTTACTTCCTGGTGACGGTTTCCTTCCCTGATATAGACACTGGCCAAGTTAGTCACAATAAATGTCCACAGTTCTTGATGAGTGGTAAGCTAGAATACAAACACATGCGCGACAAAATATGATTTTTATTTATCTGAAAGAAAATGCAAATCAGCTGAACCGATCCACCCAATTAGACACTCACCCGTAAAGCTGTGGTAAATTGTGCCTCTGCATTGTCCATACAGTTCACAGATATGCAATACAGACCCTGGGAAAGAGGGGGAGTAGAGAACAGATGTTTGAGTCAAAAATACACAAACTCGACAGCAGGTAGTTTAGCCAGCGAGCAGCGCTGTGGCGGGGAATCATTTTATGTTGTCCCAACCAGCAACTTTGGTGTGGTCTTCCAACACATGAAAAGGACTGAGGCCATTTTATACCTCTACCTCTGCCCCATCTTCACTGTATCACAGTAATTTCTAGATAAGAAGGTTATCTGTTGTCACTATGACTACGGTCAGATAATAAAACCCATGGTCCTAAAGAGCCCATTTGTAACTTACGCACCTGTGAACTATACATCTAATATTACCTTAAAACTGAAGGCATTTGAGCGTGCCTCACATTTAGCGTTTCCCCCTTACATAATGCTAGCACAAATGAGGTAGTCAGGAGCAGCCATGCACCAAGAGGAACGCAAACACAAAGACGAGCTCATGGCGATGATAGAGGAGACAGGCAACATGTACTCCTCGGTGGGCTAACAAACAAAGCCAAACAGGGAGCTTGGGGGTGTGTCACCGCTGCACAGTGAACAAAGTGGGGCAGCATGATCTGAAAAAGAGATGGGCATTATGCGTCCCAAACTGCAAACCCCTACATAGCCAGCAGTCTAGACTATGTGTAGTGATAACATGACTTCCATCTTAAAGTAGGGTTTTATACAAACTACCTATACATGGGTTTTCTGTCATTCATACAAACCGCTTTGCAGAACACGCACGACTGCATGGAGACAAAAGACAGAAAATACTCACCAATAACGTATGGAGCTGGGCAGCGTGGTTAGTGAATAGCCTAGGGGACTGGTGGCACAGCTGACACACCTGGGAGATCTGATTAGTAGAGGTCAGAAAAGACAGATGTTGAATGTTTTCCCTGTTGCAATGCTTTCTGAAAAGTTCCTGGACATGTTTTGACGACTCTTACAGTCGTTGTTGCTTGACATATCACCAAAAAAAAAGTGTAACTGCACCCCAGCTGAGCCCGACTCCACTCACTACAACTTTCAAAAAATGTGTCACGGTGCTGAGTGATGAACTGAGAGGGGGCTCTCCATTAATTAACATTGACTTTGATGACGTATGAGCATACATTTACAAAAAAGGATATTGTGTCAATATTAACACCAGCATTAATGTGTCTCATCATATGTCAACCCTATTCATTTACAGCTCAAAAAACACATTTCAGGGTGCAGTGACACTTAAAAAAATGTTTGGGGGGGAGCAATAGGCTAACCCTAACAAAAGATAGCAACATATGAACCGGTGGATGGAATATATGTGTACCTCTTGTAATGCAGTAGCCTTGTGACCAGTGACAAGCCTACACATTATAATGTGCTCCAACAGAATGACTTGGAAAGTAGACAGGATGGGGCTGCAGTCCAACACTAGAACACAACACATCACAACTTAAAAGCAGCGGCACACACTGTCACATGAACTCCTTTGTGGAAACGTTGCATGGGAAAATGCATGATGGCAACTTACTTTTTAGTTTCTCAAGCTGCATTAGAGCCTTGTCTGTGTACTTCTGGGCCTTCTCCAGATACCCCGCTTGCATAGAGTGCATTACTGTAACCTATGTAATAGCCAAAACAAAGTTTAGCACACACAGGCTAGTTTGTAATGCTGCAGAATGCAAATGTTCATATTTTGTAAAAAGGACCAAAAGGTTGGAAATAGCTTGTTTGGTCAGTATATTCTGGGCAAAATGGATTTAGACAACTACCGTAAAGATCAATGAGCAACCAATAAATGGTCAGTCCATGTAACTTGTGCAATAGCGGTGCACTCTTATAAATGTGTGTAGACATTTTAATGAGGCAGAATGTGTCATTACCAAGTATACAAGGACACACATGTGCTCTTTGGGAAGCCAGTGGAAGAGGTCTGCTGGATTGGTAGGCAGGATCTCATCATCGTGGAGTGTCGAAATTGTCTGGATGCATTGCTGCAATTGCTTCAGACATGGCTTCACGCTCTTCACCTAAAAAAAAAAACACAACCACAATAAATCACAGATGTGTCTTTATCTCCATAGATTTGCATAATACTGAAATTAGTTCTTCATCTTATACTATCCTCTTTTGCAATACGTTCAAGGACCGCATTGCAAAAGGGTTTTTGTGGAAACATTCAAAACTACTGTTAAACTATACTACACTATTCTAGGCCTCATCAAAGCTTATTGTGGTCTTACTTGTCCAGCATCCAAGTAGTGGGTAACCTGTAGGACCAGGAAAAACACTCTGAGGGACTCCTTTTGGATCGGGTTTCCCTGCCAGTTCTCTACAATGGTCCCACACAGAGTTAGCAGAGGATGAACCTCGCCAAGCTTCCTCTCCATTAGCAGCAGCTGGACACAGGAAAGCATCCCAGGCTCATCAGAATGTGATGTTGTCCAGGTATATTGTATAGTATATACATGTTATGTTGGGCTTACACCAGTGACTCTCCCAAAATCCTAGATAATTTGAGTAGTTTGGAAACAAGTGAGGCCTGCAATGGAGTCACAAAGTCAGTCTGTAGTTGCTGTCTAGATGTCCCAGCAAGAGAGAGCGCAAAACTGCTTTTGCTCTTGGAAGTGACAGGACTTGGGTTATTTGTGTATGACAGTAAAATAACTTAAGCTAACAAAAATGTATGTTTATTTCTATTCTGTTACACTTAAAAAATACACAATTAGGACTCTTACCATGCCTTTACTTAGAAGAAATAATGCCCTGTTAAGAAATAAAATGCAATTTTCAAAATCAATTCACAAATGTAAACATGAAATACTGATCAGCAAACCACACGTTTGAAAGACACAACTAAGACAGAAAGACTAACTATCGAAGGCATCTTATCAAACGTACCTGGTGTATTCCGAGCCCACCACTCTGGCATACTCAGCACCAACCCCCAACAAGTCACATGCCGACACCAAATCTTTCTCCAGTGTATGAAGTTGCTGAAGGATCAAAGTTAAGTGAACTTATGAATATTTACATATAGGTTGTGGCATTGCAAGAGAGCGTTACGTTATACTTTGACACTAATACATACCGCTAACTGGAACAGCAGCCTGCAATGCCAATATGGTGTTTGCTGTGAAATCTGAATGGCCTTGCGCAGTAAAGGCTTTGCAGAATCCACCAAGTTCTGCAAATCAAATGATTCATATATTGCACCATTTCAGAAGTTTAAAGTTCGAATAAAAGAAATTTAACTAGCCAAAAACGTCAAATAACATTAAAAGCTACTACAAAGTGCACATCGCGTAAATGCATAGTTAACCTTATTTACCTGTTGGCAGAAGAGTTCTGACAAAATACTTGCAGCCTCGAATTTGACATCTTCAAACTGAGGGAGTTGTTGAGATATAAACCACTAGACCAAAAACACAACCAGAACGGTGTCAAAAATGAAACGTTTAAATAACTGCTTGAATGAGCATACATATGGGCCTATACCAGCCCTCTTATGCTCCATCCCCGCTCTTTCCCAAAGCAACTCTCCCTCACCGCTTTCTCCAAGTGGCTGCGCGCTAGCTCGCTGTTCTTCGTATGATGATAGAGAACCGAGCCGAGTTGAAGATGCGTTCTGGCCTCAATCCTTTGCGGAGGCTTGAACTGGAAAACGGCTTGTAGACAGTGCACACATAGTCGGATTTTAGGCGGACTCGACGTTCGGAAATGTTCAGCAAAGCCAAGAAGGGCGAGATACCAAGGTTCTGGGGCCTCTACATTTGACGCCATTTTCCCGACAACAACAACAACTTTTAAGCGGTGACTAGCCTCCAGGGTTGCCAGGTTCATCGGCTAGTAGGCTATGCTCAACAAAAATGTTGCAACAACGCCCCAGATGTGGTGGTTATTACTTTACAACTTTTAATCCTAATGCAATTTCTCAGGTGTCGAGTTAATTTGTGTAGGCTACATGAAGCTGTGTATTGTGATTATTTTACTGCCCACGTAATTTCCAGATGTGAGTTTGGGTTGTTGAAGGATATCTGAAACAAAATATTACTATTAAGTTCAAAGGGTGGCACTCGCTCCTGAAGCAAAAACTATCCAAATCCATTATGGTCGCGGTGTAGGCCTACAGGCTACATTGTCGCAATGTCTGGTACAATAATAAAGATTATATAACAGCCAGTCAAACAATAATAAACCACAGCCTGGCAACCCAAATGTTATGGATATTCACGCGAGATTCCGTAAGCCATTGGAGCTGTTGGGTATTGTAGTCTCAAAAGCACTGCCCAAATGTCCCAAATTTGATGGAAAACACAAATAATAAGACCAGCAGCTTAGTGAATAATGTTCATGTGTAGACACTGTCTAAAAACAGTGCACATCTGTCATTTTACATCTGGCTGGCCGCGCTCATTTCATTGCTTTCAAAACAAAACGTCAGCAACGTTTGCGTGGAAGACGTGCAATCAGATCAACGTGCAACTAGATAACGTTACTTTGACCAGCCTCCAGCCAGCAAACAAACAAGAAATGCGTGCAAGGAATTTGGATTGACCAATATAGTTGACATGTAACAGCACGAGGATTCCATCGCCTGGCTGTGTTTATAAACGGATATGCGTATAAGGCTACTACATATTATGCTGCAGGACTTTTGTTGATAATCGTGACTTTATTATCGGTTCACAAGTTTTCGCAGGTAATTTGACGATATCATTGTACATTTATCGAATAGGCAATATCAAATATTTGCTTCCTATGATGTTTAAATCTTAGTAATATAGTTTACTGTGACACGAGGCTATAAGACGCTGTTTCTGTTTTTCTAATGGATATATCTTTCCGTCGTTTTTGTGTTTGGTTGAATGTTCGGAATATCGTAGCTGTCAAGGAAGGGCATGGCCCATAGTGTTCACGAACACCAGAGAGTACCAGTTGCCCAGGCCACAGTCCTGTCCCTGCCACCTTCTAGCCAAACAAAAGTAAGTTATCTTGACCAGTTCATATTCCAAAATAGGCATGCATAATAATTTGGCAGCTATAGGTTATAATGATTTGTTATGTTTTTCTTACTTGAGGTTGAATTAAACCACAATTAGTCTAAACATCAAGTGGCCTAGTTAACCACATACATTGGGGATTTGTTTTTCTTTTTCCTAATCTATTATTTGTCACCATATTGTGATCTAAATAACTCCAACGTTTCTTTAGTGTAATCTCTAAACATCATAGGCCTGCAAATGGACAGAGGTTGTTTTGAGATCTACCCACACCACATATGCACTTACATGTGTCATATGAATATTGTCTAAATACTATATAATACTTGTCTCTGCTTTAGGATATCCTGTCATGAAAACAAAGTGTACTATCCACTTCATTATTTGTGCACATTAAGGCACATTATATCTGTTTTGGCGTGATCAATGCACTTCTTATCAGCTAGTGCAATGGGCTGTTCAATACACTTACTAATATCAACACAGATGTGGTTTTTTGTCTGTTCTCACAGGCTCACTGCCTTATGTCACGCTGACATGCTCTGAACTACAAGTGTTAAGTTGGCTCTTGCCTAGGAGTTAGCTTGGTTTTGAACAGCATGGGAGCATTGTGTTACTGACTTCACTCAATGCCATACAGCATGTATTGTTGTATGCAATGTAAGTGAATGTTTTACAGTATCTGCTCACAGCAGGTCAGGTTACGTTGGCTGCACACCAAGAACTTGTAATAGTAACAACCAACATTCTGTATTATCCCAAGCACTGCACTAGTGATCCTGTTTCTTGTAGATGTTTTTGTTTTATTGGGTTTATAACATGTCATATCCTTCAAAATTACAAACCTTTTGTGTTTTTTCACCACTTTTGAAGTATTTGTTCGAAATCACACTCGTATTTCAAGTTATTAGTTTCAATAAACGTTTGATTTGTATTTGCTGTATTACACCTTGATAT
>JAODOY010005905.1:0-31740 GCA_025399855.1 Forbesichthys papilliferus | reverse complement strand
CTGTATATACTGTATATATGTGTGATATGACTATCAGTTACATTTATTATATATTTAAGATTTGCCTATATGCTTGAATATGTTAACTAATACACAACATAATTTGCTATTGATATAAGACATAACTTTCATTGATTAACCTATTTTAAGAGCTGTGTATTATATTATTTTATTTTATTATTTTAGATCCTGAAGGCTTTCTAAATATTGTATATGAAATGTGTTAAAAAATATATTTTGATCATAATCAAGTTTAATTAGCTTTTTTCACACTTCCTTATCTAAACCAGGGAAATTCAAAAGAATATTGATTCTGATAGGACCCAAAGGGCAAAAACAATTAACTCTGTGGACTGTATCCAGGCCCTGTTCTTGTGCTGCTCCATCTCCTCCTGCGTGGCTCTGAGGCCAGATGCCCCTCCTCATGCCTGTGTATGTCTGACAGTGAGCTGCAGATCCAGTGGCCTGACCCGCTTGCCTCATTCCCTGCCCTCCACCACCACCACCACCACCACCACCCTGGACCTCAGCAGCAACCACCTGGCCTGGCTGAGCCCAGGCTGTTTCAAAGGGATGTCCAGGATGGAAACCCTGCGGCTAGCCCGCAATGAGCTCAGCAGCTTGGGCCAAGAGCTCTGCCGCAACACCTAGAGCTGTCCTCCAACCAGCTGCACCACTACCTCCAGGGAGTGTAGAGGCTGGAGGAGCTGCTCCTCTTCAACAACAGGATCACGCAGGTGGAAGCCGGTGCCCTCCACGGCCTGGGCAGCCTGAGGCCCCGATCACACCGAGACGCGTTGCTAAAGCTGCGGCCGCTTCAGAATCGCTTTGATAAACCCCCGATCACACCGAGACGTGCTGCCTGCGAGGCTGTGCCGAAGAGAACGGCTGCCTGGGCCAAGCGGCGCGACTAAGTCCAGTTCCTGCGCTACAGCCACATCTTCCAGATCTGCACTGTGGGTAAAGCAGTGCAGGCGCAACCCCTGAACGTCCTCTTCTCAAGCGCGGTGATGTATAAGGGACAGAAGCTGCGTCTAGACTGCCAGACGTCCCTCAGAGATACGCACCTCTCATTTACATGGCTCTCACCCAGCCAGACCTCCATCACCCAAAACAGCATTAATGACACTCTAATTAGCCTGTTTGCTAATGGCACCTTAGAGATGTCTTCAACCAAGGTCAATGACTCAGGTCTGTACGTGTGCACAGCTGTGGACTTTAAGCAGATGCTCAATGCCACCCGTGAGGTGAATGTGAGTGTGGTCCGGCCCGAGTCCTTTAACACAGGCTATACAACATTAATTGGATGTACTGTGACCATGGAACTTATTCCCATGTACCTGTATATGCCGCTGTGGCTGCTGTAAACAGCCCCAACCTGCAACCATCCCCGTGCCCACCTGTGATCCAGGCACACTTTGCTCCATTTCCTCACCCTCCGTGAGCCAAAGAGAACTGACCAAAGCAGAATATCTATCTATCTATCTATCTATCTATCTGTCTGTCTGTCTGTCTGTCTGTCTGTCTGTCTGTCTGTCTGAAATCTAATGCAGAGAAGCCTTCTTTGCAGTGGGGTTGGGAGACCCCACGATTACCTGAAGCTCTCTTTATTCAGGAAGCAGTAGACACACGAGGTGTGTAAAAGTGACAAAGAAATAATAATAATAATCTTCTCTCCTACTTTTATCAGCCATTGATAATAGATACCGCAGGACAAAATGCAGCTTACTCCTCTGCTCTCTAAATTGGCAAGTAGTTATCTCATGTGAGACAAACACGGCTTGTATATTATCCTTAGTAGAATTTATATACAGAACTGAACCTCAACTAAACACTATCAGTCCCAAGATACGTTGTAAACTCTATACTGTTGAGAGATAGGACTTACCAACAAGCGAAGCCACACAGCTGACTTCATAGAAGACATTTTAACCTGGAAAGAAGCCAAAGAGGAGCTCTGTAGCTTCACGACTATAATGTTAGAAAATAAGTTCAGTGTGTGTACCACAGTTGAGTTGAAGTTATCTGTAATTCATGTTGTAAGCACTACATATACTGAAGACCACTTAACCTTTAAAGCCTGTAGCCCATTTTGTAAAAAATGATCCTAGAGATTGGATACAGGCATCTCTCTCCAGACCCTCAAAACTACCAACATTCCAAATAAATGTTTCTATTCCATTCAAATACGACATTTAGTCATCACTTCAAACAGCAATAATTTCAAAGAAAATCTATTGCATTTAGAGTGGAATTGTCAATGCTCGATCCATGCTTGCTGAAGGGAAATTATGATACAGTATACTGTAAGTATTGTCTTTAATCCATATAATTCTGCAGAACTTTATCATCTGAAAGAAAGCAGAATTGCATCCTGCAGCGCTTCATCATTCACATGCCTCGCATGAACCTGTTATAATTAATCTGGCAGCAAACTATAATTTTGCTGTATCAGCATTCGTGCATATTTGCCATATAGTGTATATCTAGCAACGTCAACAAGCCAAAAGCAAACACCCAGGACATGGGACAGTATCCCTTCAATCAAACACAACAGAACTCTTTGAACAGTGAAGAACAAACAGCCACAACATTGGAATAGAAGTGAAAAATGGTGTTTTGTCAGTTCCCGCTAGCACATCTGATGCAAATATGTTTGCTTTTGCTGAGCATTGTCTTGTTGTGGTAGTCTAAGTCATTTCGAATGACAGAATTATACAGTGAGATCGGAGATGAAGGATGCTAAGGACTCTGAGAACTCTCGTGCAATGCTTTGGTAGGATTTGCGTGTGTGTGTGTGGGATGAGAACATTACGGTTGATTGCGCCATATGGGTGCTTGGATATGAAAGAATGTTGAAAATGTAGCAAAATCAAATGATGTATCTAAAAGGAAACAAGTAAACTCCTGAGCCCTACCCTGCAAACAGCCTTAAAACTGCATGTGTATTAATCTTGATGCAAACACATAGGACCAAAGGATTTCATAGTATTAAATGTAATCCTCAATTTCATGTCGAGCAGATGTCAACACTAACCACGCCTCTTGGTTTTACATTTCATATAGGGTTGAAGTCAGGAGAGGCCTTTGGTTATTGTCTAATACCTAATTAAATCATGACTGCTTTGAAGCTTGATGAGAATATTCATGTGCAACTTGAACCTGAATTCAGCACCATAGCATCAATCAGTCCCAAACGATACAGATGATATTCACCGTTGTTATGCAATGGCCCACAAACATACTAAGCACTGTAATGGAAAAAGGAAAGGCTGTAAGAGAAGGACATAATAGAAGTGATTGAGCTCTGGACTGCAGTGGTGTCATTTTTAGCTTTGGTGGACTAGAAAAGATCCTTTTAACTAACACATTATTATCGTGGTTCCAGTCAGGGTGAAAACTAGGCCAACAAATAGCTCTTTATAATTGCTTCTGTGACCAATTACGTGACACAGCTCTATTGTCTACTCTACATGTATACAATAAAAGTAATTTATTATTATTATTATTATTATTACATGTATGCTGTGATGTGGATATAACTCGTACAATAACAATAAAATCTGGCTGCATCATGGTCGGCTTTTCATTCTTTAAAGACATCGTACAAGGTGTTACACGAAGAGGAGCTGAGGCTACTAGACTGCCGTGAGGCTAAAGAAGGGCAGGTGCTTTGTCAATGCCTGTGTTGTAAAATCCCATAATCTGTTAACCTAGTGACACGGTGCACACACAGCTGGACTGAGATTCATATACACAACACAATTTCATTGCAGTGGCCCATTTACAATCTTACGATGTTAACCGTATAATCATATTAAATCAATTTGGTGGTCATTTCATTCCTAAAAATTGCCCATTCTTCATACAATGAGAATCTTGAATGAATTAAATGAATCCGATTAAATAATAGGGAGGCAATGGCGCAGTGGGTAAAGTGGGGCGACGGGTTAGAACCCCAACACCTCACCAAGTGTCGAGGTGTCCCTGAGCAAGACACCCAACCTTACCTCTAACCCAAAATGGCAACATGTATAATGTGTGTATGAATTGGTGATTTTGAGGAAATCCTGTACAGCGCTTTGTGTGGCCGGAAGGTTAGAACAGCGATATATAAATGTAGTCCATGATAGGCAAAACCAGCACAATTCCCCTTATACATATACATTTAAATCTAACATTTCAACAGTGAGTAGTGATAAAGAGAATGGGATTTAATCCCATAAATATAAATGTGTAATATTTTAAATATAAACTCAAACCAAATCAAAGCACATACTTTCTACATGACTGAGAAGATTTGTTTGTGCAATGCCCAATTTGAGAACTGTGCTATGACAAATTACACAAATGTACCGGAAGCCAAAAATGCCATTCTCTCTAAAAAAAACCGACATGTTTCAATTAAAGCTCGCCGCTCTCTTTCTGTATTGTTTGTTTACCAGATTTCGTTAGACACTATTATTATTATTCAATTTTTGAATCTAATTTCAGTAAATAGGGAGTTGCCGTCTGAATATTGAAGGGCTGCCCTCACTGGCAACAAGGCTATTATTGAACTGTCAAAACAGTCATCAGACAAAAGTGGAGGAGGTGTCTAGCTTCAGTCAAACGTAAGCCATATAAACAAGCTCACTCATTTACCAGCACCACCAATCCAATTAAAAGCACTGTCATATTTATAATGCAAACATAAACATGGACATTTTGTTGACGATATGGAAAGACACATCATCCACCAAGATTATTCACAGTGACACTGACAACATATCTATATTGGGAACACAGTTATTTACAAGGAATAATATGTGGATTGTCCCCAAACCAAGCTGCCGCTTGTTCCAAACTGTAGCCTGCAGTGTTGTGAATTTGCATGCCACTGTTACCTTGCCTACATGTCAAACAGGTGTCTGGGCCCCAATCCAACCACCATGGAGTGAATATATTGCACATGAATGCCTGATTTAACAGTTACAGATACATCACCCATAAAATAAAAACAACTCATTTAGCATAGCATGATGTTTAGACTTCTAAACAAGATGTTTGATGCATTAGCCGTCTTCAGTGTTTCTCTGGGGTGTGCATAGACAAAGATCAAATGGATTACTAACTAGATCTAACATTAACTTTAATGGCATATTTTCGTTTGATCTTGCCTCGACACAGAGTTCATCTTTGGTAACGTGCCTACTACATTGTTGGTATTCATTTAGTGCAATATTAATGCTTAACCACTAGGCGGTTCCACGGTCATGAACTATATTGGCTACAACTTTCTGGTTATACGGTACCGAAATTATTTGATACAATAGAAGAAATGGAAGTTTTTCTTACCATTAGCTTTTTTGTTTGTTTTGCTACATTTATATAATAAATTGTGCTGTCTGTGGCCTACATTGAAATACAGTTAAAAATCGCAATATTAATATATGCAGATTAAAATAACCAATATGAAGCTACAGTATGTTCTGCTTACCATATCACACGTTACCAATCTTCACGGACAACAGCTAATGAGTGCATTTTCCTCATGCCTTTTCATATTTTATTCGGTTGGCCTCACCATTTGTAGGCAACAGCGCACTCTGGTGTTTCATTTTATTCGATGACGCCTTTATAATACAGTATGATCCAAGGAGAAGCAACTTCATTTATTTAACCATTCTAGGGGGTCCTGTATTTCTTATTCAGTAGAATAAAATACATGATAATAAATATAACATTGAGAATTATGAGAAACAATGGCTGTGTTTATGCTTTCCTGCATTCTTCATACATTAGGCCTATAGGCATGGCCCTATTATCTGAATGCATGTACATCTCACCGCATTATTTAATGGTGTGTGTATTTTAATGGCCGTTTAGAGTTTGGCGCTTGCTATAACCATGGAGGATGTATTTAACACAACAGCAACTACATGTAACAGCACTTCAGTCATAGGATTTGTTTTATTTACAGGACTAATAAGATCTTCACTAAAAACAAATAAACAAAACGCAATTGTTAAAGACAACAGGTTGAAAAAATAAAGCCTTATGTGCAAATTTAACATGTGTGATTAAGAGTCAGTAAGACAGTTGGGCTTTACATTTTTAATTGATTTCATGACACTGCCATCAAACCCTTCACACAAACAGCTTTATTTCAATAGTTTTGCTGAACCAAATATGTATTTAAAAAAAACAGCAAGAGTTAATTGTTCACAAATTTTTTTTTCCCTTTAAAAAAATATCAGCCTTCCCCCCCTTGTTCAAACCGTTTGATAGTACTTGAGACGAACAGAAATTACATGACAACTCCGAGAAGCTGGAAGGCATTACTCTTGGCAAATATAAATATAGTGGTTTGGACAGGGTCTGAAATGGCTCACATGAAGAGTGTAAGTACAGTATACACGCCAGTAGGACACTCGGCACTGCCTGTATCAACTTTTATTACTGTAGAAAACCAGGAACCATACTTTGTGTTTAAATCACTTTTATGACAAGTAAATATATACATTCAGCCAGCTCTAGTCTCTGGAGTTATGGCAATCACAACCCTCTTTTGATCAATATGATTGTCCGTTTAGGGGGTAAAATTGTGTGAGTATGCGTAGTCCGAGTAATAATCCTGGCCCCGGCCCCCACCCCTACCCCTACCCCAAGGTCCAGCAGCAGCCCCTTCCCCTCGCTCGTGTCCCCGTCCCGGCCTGGGCCAAGGGCCTCCCGTTGGGCCTGCTCTCCCCCGGAAGGCCCCTAATGAGCCAGGGCCCATAGCGCCTCTCATAGCCCCGTGCTCCACCTGTCCGGGAAGGGCTCCTACGCTACCATAGCCCCCGACAATCAAAGGATGCGTTGGCATTTGATGCCTGACTACAGAGCCCCCCCTGGTGGCTGCTCCGAGGCCATCTGGACAACTGACAGGAGTCCGACTCCCCTGACTCCCAGGGGTGCTGCTGCCGCCGCCGCCGATGCCGATGCCTTCAGTCCACTCCCTCTCCCCGCCCAGGCTGCCGTGGACCACCGAACCAGGGGCGACCGCGCCCCACACATTGTCCCCGGACGCCGCGCCGTGTGTCCGGCCGCCCTGCAAGGCGGGAGCGCCGCCAAAGCCCTGGGCGGCGGTGGCGGAGGAGGAGAAGGCCCCCAGGGAGCCGGCTGCGCCCACGTCAGACTGATACGTGTGGCCCAGCATCATGAGGTGCGGTGGAGGCGGGGGCTTCACTTCCAGGGGTAGCGACGCCAGCTTAGCCATGGGCCCTGCTGCGCTCAGGGCTACAGCGGAGCCCGTGGTCAGGGGGCGGTGATCCTGCTCCTGGCCGCTCTGGCAGGGCGAGCCCGGGTAGGCCGGAGACGCCATGTAGCCAGAGGAGATGCCGAAGGCTCCCCATGAGGGCGTGGGGCACAGGAAGCTCTGGTGGGGGTTGACGGTGAAGCCCCCAGGAGACATGCTTCCGACGTCAGGGGACCCTGTGACCACCCGGGTGGCTTTGAACTGAGAAATGGCCGACTTGAGGGAGCTGAACTCTGACAGGTTCGAGAGGTGCTCAGGCGTGGACTGCTGGTCCGGCAACGGTGGGCGGAACTGCTCTGCCTCGGGAGGCGGGGGCTGCGGGGGCATCGCCGCGGAAGCCTCCTGCGCCTGCTCGGTGGACTCCGATATGGTCGGAGGCTCGCCGTCGTCAGAATCCAGGGACATGTCCTCCTCCACACACTCATCGTTCACTACTGGGAGAACAGAGATTCAACATGACGAAGGGGAAGGGGTGGGGGGGATGAGAACGCATGCTTTAGACACACTTGACAAGGGCTTAAGGCCCCGATTTACTTGCTTTTGTGCAACGCGTACAAGGGGCTGCGTCGCAAAAGGAATTGTTCATATACTTGACTGCGTACCTTACGTGTGCTTTGAGGATTTAAAATATATCCAGTAGGGGGCAGAACAGGGCTGAATCATCCCTGTATGAAACCGGAATGTAGGGGGCAGAACAGGGCTGAATCATCCCTGTCTGAAACCGAAATGTAGGGGGCAGATCAGGACTGAATCATCCCTGTCTGAAACCAGAATATTTTCCTGACTACCTTCGAATTTCCACAACAACGGTTTCAGACAGGGATGATTTAGCCCTGATCTGCCCCCTACTGGATATATTTTAAATCCTCCAAGCACAAGTAAGGTGCTCTACGAACTTCTTTTTGAAACTTTACGCCATTGTTGCTGTGTTTAGAAACTGCTGTTGATCTTCCTGTCCGATCCTGATACTGCCCCCACGTTCATGTGCTGTACTGCGCCATGCGTACGCGTGGCGCTAATTTCTGAGGACGCGCACAAACTACACTCCAAAGGAACGCAGGATACGCGGCCGATATGCCTGGCAGCCATATTGTACGAGCAATTAAAAGCAAGTATATTGCGGGCTTTATGCAGCCATTTCATAAAACTGCTGTTGTCACTACCCACCAGTAGAGGGCGGAGTTGGAAGCTCGTTCTGATTTATTGAGCCAATCATGCTGTGAAAACTGCTCATGATGTCATCGATGCTAGCAATAACAATGCCATTTCTGGAGTACTGCAGAAACATCTCAAACGGTCTCTCTGCAAGAGCAAACGTTAAACAAGTCAATCACAAATCTTAAATGTAAAGGTTCTGATAAAAAAGGGTAACCTCTCAAGGGGAAAACATTACAAATCCTGAAATGTAAAAATCTGACTATGATACAGTCGATATCAATTATTTCACCTAAATGCAACAACAACAACAGGGAGTATTACTGCATTTTATACCAGTGAGGAAGATGAGATGTCGCTGCTGGGTGTGTTGGGCCTGGAGCTTAATCAGACAGTCGAGATCAGGGGCCTGACGTGATTGGGCGTCACACTCGTGATACGGCAGGAACTCCACCAGGTGCTTCTTCTGATAGGCCGTCAGCAAATTGAGCAGCCCCATGGCGTTGCCGTTCATCCTACAGTACAAACAGGAGACGGCTGTTAAAGCGCCGTCGCACTTTACCTCCTCAGGTGAGAATGCAATTCATATTGTTCGGGATAGCGATGGTTGCTATTCCAGGCCTTTGCTAGCAGGAATCTGGGTCACCCCTACAAGCCAAGGAGGCGATGCACACCTGCCAAGTTCTTTGAGCTTCTTCTGGGACTTGCAGTGCACCTTCCACTGCCACGGGTGTTCTGGTGTGCTCTGCTCCTCCAGGAACTTCAGCAACCCCTGGAGTCGCTCTGCATGCAACAACACAAGTGCGGTTAGGACACACACACACACACACACAGAAACATGCGCAAGCACACACACACACGTGCGCACGTTGAGTCGCCTACCCTGTGTGATCAGGTCAGGGTTGAGGAGGAACTCGTCAGACACGATGAAGCCTCCAGACACAAACAGCTCGTTGTAGGTGTGGTTCTTGACGTCGTCGAGCGAGTCTACGCCAGCGAAGCTCACGGTAGACATCTTCTTCAGTGAGACGAGGGCTGGGATCTGCAGAAAACATTTAGTGAGCAATAAGGTGGACTGGCAGGATCCGTACAAGGAGCGCATTACATTGGTCGCTTGTGTCTATACTGTGTCTAGCACAGCTTCGGATGCCGACAGGAGGCTGCACCTTGTGGACATGTGCGGCGATGTCCTCATTCTGGATGATGATTAGCAGCTTGTCTAACCTGCTGCTGTTTTCTAGAAAGTTCTGCGGGTTGCACTCGCTGTTGCCCAGACTTATCAAGTAATCCTGTAACAGAAAGGTAAAGTGACCTCATAGTCTTAATTTACACACAAAACAGTGCGTTAATGTCTGCCAGCTGGTGTGCGGACGACGGGTTGTTTATTAACGAATGGTGGTGTGCTGACATCTATTGAGTAAAGGGTTCAATAGCACTTTAAATGTAACCCGGGTGTGCTAATAAGTGTGTTTCCCCGGCCCACCCCGCACACGTACCTTGATCTCCTTGCAGATAGTCTTTTCAGTCCCTTCCTCTGCAGAGTAGATGTAAAACTTCACTGTGTTCTTGGTGACGTCCTTAAAGATCTCCACCAGGCTGGTGAACACCTCGGGCTTCAGCTGCCCAATCAGGCTGCTGGCCAGCAAGCTAGAGCCCGGTCCTGGAGCTGAGCTGGGCCCGGTGTTTTGGCCGGAGGACTCTGGAGAGCCCACGGTGGTGTAAGTGGGAGAGTACATCTCTGACCCCGCCACGGACTGGGGAACATCTTCTTTGGTTGCCGCCGGCTTCTCCTTGGCGGTTCCCGGCTTGCCGCTAGAAGTAGCCGCGGCCACGGAGGGCTCCGCCTTGGTTTGCGGGGCGTGAGAGACGGCTGGGGACGGGGCGTCAGTCGGCACGGCGACCTGGGATGGCGGCGGGGCGACGGCGGGAGCCGGGGCAGGGGGAGGGGGAGGGGGCGGCGCTGGTATCAACTTGTCCATCTTGTCGCACAGCGCTTTGACGTGACCTTGGACGGGCACAGGGGTCACATACGGGACCACAAAGTCCGAGAAGGAGGTGTTGGCGAGCCAGCTGGTACGCTGGGGGAGCCGCGGGGGCAGCTGGGAGTTGTAGTAGATGTTCTGGCTCTGCATGATGCTCTTGATGTCCGAGGCAAGGCTGTAGACCTCCTGGTTCAGGACAGTGTCCAGGCTAATGGAGGGCCTGTGGACAGTCTCCTCTACAGGGGCTAGCCTGGGCAGGGGAATGGCCTTCTTCACCTCCTTCTTCACCTCCTTCTGTACTTCCTCCTCCTTTACCTCCTCCTTCTTTACTTCCTCCTTCTTTACCTCCTCCTCCTTTACCTCCACCTTCACCACATCCTCCTTCACCATTGGAGGCCCAGTCACCTCTGGGACGCTGTTCGCTGGAACAGCCAACCGAATCATGCGGGGAAGTGGCTGGGGTTTATCTGAGAGAAAGCATAGAGGTGATGTGTCATTAAAACAAGGCAGGGTCGGTCATTCTCGCTAATATTCGTGCTCTCGGTATGAATCACGCCTAGGCAAAACCAAGTAGAAGAGCTGGTTACTGCGTGGTACCTTCAGAAGCGGGGGGGGCACCTGCAGTTCCATCACAAGCCGGAGGGATATCCTGCGTTGAAGTTTCCGAGGTGAGAGGCTGAAGTATTGGGGAGCCTGTGCTAAAGGGGCTTCCAGGGCTACAGTCCATGTCCTCCTGGGAAGGAAAACACCACGAGACATAAAGATCGACCACATCTCTCTCACACACACGCACAGAAAGACAGAGTGGAGTGAGTGAGTCACATTTGAGCCCACTGTGTTCCAATGGGGGGCGTCATCTTACCTCCGTGTAGTCTGTGTGCAAGGGCGGCGGCGGCTCTTGCTTCCTGAGGTCGGGTCCTGGGAGTGCCGTTTCCCTCCTGGGCGGAGCCCCGGAGGGCTCGCCGTGGTTGGGCTGATCGGCAGCGCCCCCGTGGGCCATGGCCTTGTTGAGTGTTGCCAGCAGGATCTTGAGCAGACGCTGGGTCTCGCCCACGGACGAGCTGCTGGCGGTGCCCCGGGAGCGCAGATCGCCCTCATAAATGCCCATGCTCTCCATCACCGCCGTCAGGTTGTAGCTCTGCCCCGCCTCGTCCAGAGCGTCATTGGCTGGGGGTCCTAAGGAGAGCACACACGGCTGGGTGTTTGTATGTATTTTTTAATTCCACTGTTTATAAACCTAATTTGTTAAGGAGCATGTGGGAATAAGGATCGAATGTGTATATACAAAATGGGGATTATTACAGCTTACTGACATTCATTCTTTACGTTTGAACCATATTGCTGGTGTGTTCGTCGTTTAAGTTTGGCGAACACATTGTTTTTCCTTTAGCAATTCCCTTCCCCTGTAATTAAATTAATGTCAGGTAAACACATTATAGGGTGAAAAATGTCCCAAATCGGTGGAAACGTAGCCATACACTCTTACATGCTCTTAAACCAGCATTACAAAAACAATGGTGCTTTGGTTAGAAACTCCTAGGAGTGCAAGACTGTAGAGTGGCCAACACTCCAGCACAGTGCTCCTAGGCCCACAACAATCAATTACACTTGAGTTTCAAAACACAAGTGCTGCATTACAATGAATGCATGCAACTTTAAAAGAAATGTAGAATGATGCTTTGCCCATCTTACACATGCAGAGAAAGTACTCCATGATAGAGAATCGCTCACCTCTACTGGACTCGCCATTGCTCAGGGCATCTGTACGTTGGCGCTTGTTGCCACCACCGCCATCTTCTCCCTCCAGCCGCCTCTTTAGAAAGTGAGAGTCCAGGGCATTTTCCTCCCCTGCCTCCGCCTTATCTTTCCCAGAATCCTTCACGAGGGCTTTCTTATGTAGCTGGATGAGCTTCAGTAGCTGCTTCATCTTTTCTTTATCATACTCACTCTGGGAGAGACGCGATCTCTGGCTGGTATTTTGGGTGTCCTCCTGGGCTGCATGTTGTGACTGACCGCCATTTGAATGTGGTACCCCGGACTTCCTTCTGCTGCTCTCATGGACGGGCCTCTCCGGGGCAAGCCTGTCTGGGGCCAGCCTCTCATGGACGGGCCTCTCCAGGGCAAGCCTGTCTGGGGCCAGCCTCTCATGGACGGGCCTCTCCGGGGCAAGTTTCTCATTAACCGGCCTCTCATGGACCAGCCTCTCATGGACCGACCTCTCGGCAAGAAGAACCCTGTCTTGAGGTAGCCTCTCTGGAATCTTCTCTGGCCTGTCCGAGCTCCTGTCAGAGCCGCCCCAGTCCGAAACAGGGCTATACTCCACTGGAGCCACAATTGGTGGAGGCTGCGGGTTGCGTATTCTCTCAATAATGTCCTTTGCCTTAGCCACAGACACCACGTATGTGGAGGGGTTGTGGACGTACGAACGCAGCACACCCTCCAGGTTCGGTTTGGATCGGGGCGCTGGGTGCAAGTTGCCCCGCTCGTCCAGGTTCTGCTTGTAGTCGGGCAACACGAAGGGGCGCACTGTTCCGGTGTCCATGCGGGAGAGGTACTCGTGAGCCTGCCGCTCCACCCCGACGCCGAGGTCCTTGCCTGGGTTCGGGCGCAGCTTCAGCAGGGCGTAGTGGAGGGCTGGGACGAAGGGCTCCAGGGCAGACTGGAGAGCAGGCTGTGGCTCAGCCAGCAGAGGCTCTGGCTCGTACAGTCTGGATGCTGAGAGGGGAGGGAACACAGGCCGCACTATTTAAAGAGTAACGGAAAGGGTTTTCTGAGCTGTTGACCAAGTGATTGTACTGTGGTGGGAAACACACACACACAATTATGCTGTTCATGCTGACAAAAATGCCATTGATAAAAATGTCTGACTTTAATGGGTTGGAAATGGCTCAGGACGCCTTCTGTTAAAAATGATCCATGGCCCTTGATGTCATGAAATGTTAAGTTAACATTGACGTTAATGCTGAAATATGAGTGTATAAGATATTACTTACACTTTAATATTGGAGCCATTTAAACAAAAAGGGTACCATTATAGAAATAAATGAATATGAAGTAATACTCACAACACTTGACCACCCCTCTTGACTCTTGAAAGATAAATAACGCCTGCAGGCTCTTCTGATACCGCCCTCGTGGCTCTGGATCAAATGAACAGGGGAAACATCCATATTTTAACTCCCACAAAAAGCAAAAAAGATAGCTATAGCAAAAAGAGACATTGAATAAGTGTTATACCTTTGGGATTAACCATCTGGGCTGAGGACAACAAGAAAAGGAAACCCCGGTCACACAAAGGCTTCACCAGTACCTAAACAGGTTTGGGACACACAGCAATAAGCAGCACACAAAATCAGTCTGGAAGCCCTCGTGGTTAGAGGTTTAAAAAAATGTATGATATATTCCAATTATGCTGTCATTTATTGGAAGACGGTACAATAGATTTAGAACCTATAGCCTTTCCTCATCTATACTCTACTGAACTCAGATGGAGTTCAGTAGCAAATGTCGCGCATGACATCCTGGCGTGTGTGTAATCACTTTCTACCCAATGTCAGTGTTGCAGTATATGTAGCCATGATTCAGTGCAGCAAGACATCTCACCGTCCTGTCTCTCTCAAGTTTGTGGACTAGTCCTGCCAGGCTTCCACTGGTTGGCTTGCCCTTGCCATCCATCACCTCAAACAGACTGCAGGACATCCCACATTTCAGCACTGAAGACAGCAAACAGTGATGTTGAAACAGGCAGCAGGTACAATAGAAAAGCATAACACCACAGCAGTTCTGCATTATGCCTCATATGATCAGATGAAGTGAAGAAAGCACATTATTGCAACAGTATTCCTTAGATGGCCGGGTAATTGTTGTAAATAAGGACTGGTTCTAATTCAATTATGTTTCGATAATTAAGACAAATCACCCTATTGCTTTGGAGGACCATGGTAAAAAAACAAAGCTAATGACGCAATAAAACATTTTTACCAGGGCTGCACACTGGACTGTACAAACAGCAAATACTGATAGTGCCATATGTGTCTGAACCTTGGACATGATGTGGTCAGTGTGGACACTTAACAACGGAACACAAATGGAGCTATCCCATTTTTTGGAAAATAACCTTCCACTTCAAAGGCTGCCTTTCTCCTCAGCTTGCAAGGTACGCTTCACCGTGTGTACATTTTGGGAGGTCCTGACGCCATCATATTTTCCTTTTGAATGTTTAACACTTAATTGCTACAGCTAACCATCAACATAACATTAACTACGATAGCAAATCGTATGTGTATGGTCTATACAGACTGACCTTCCCGTGAAAGGATGTAGGTGTCCCAGGAGAAGAGCACAGAGGGGATTTTCCTCTTGACCTGCTCCAGTTGCATCCCCTGACACATCTCTAGCCGGTCAGGGCTGCAGAGGGGGACACATTGACCAGTTACCAATCAAAGTTCACACTATATTAACCCTGTTTAGAGAACTTGAGCACTGTAAAGATTAACGAGCTATTAAACAAGACAGTTACTCTTTCAAGTGGATGTCATCTTCACTTAAGACTTGTATGATTTGTGAGTAATTATTTTGTACTGATTGAGAAGATAATAGTTATTTATGAAATTCCATTTAACTGTCAGTTTGTACCTACAGTAAACACAAAAATGTATTATGTTATTGCTCTGTTATTGTTGCAAAAACAAACAAAAAATAAACAAACATTTATTCAGAATCACGAGAGCAATTTCAATTATTCATACTGTAGGGGTAAAACAAAAAATTAAATATTGCTTATTCATGGGATAAGCCTATGTGGAGGAACGGCTCAGCATATATCAAATTAAATGCAGAGCTGTCCACTACAATCCCACTGCCTTTGCGAATGAGCTTCCAGAATTTAACAGAATGATTGGTGTGATGGTGGAAGGTCACCTACAGTTTGAAGGGCAGGTATGGCCTCGTGGAGGAGCGCAGACAAACATTGAAGAGCTCCTGGCCCTTATTGACCAGAGGGCCACTCCACACGATATAGCAGCTTTTTCCTGTGCGATTTCAAAACCATAGGTCAAAGGTCAGACATATTACAACCAAAAAAAACGCACTAGGCGTAAGAAAAAGAAAAAAAGCATTACAGATAAACATGCACATTTTGAAATGTACCACCATTTAGTGTATAACTAAAATTAGGTAGACAACAGCAAAGTGCATTTTTGTGAACTTGAGCTCATAACAGCTCAGAACTAATGCAAGTATTATTCAAGATAAACAGAAGAGTACAACATTCTTCATGAACTGTGCATAAAGAATTAGAATACCCTAGTGCAAGCAATTTATTTTAGTTATAATAATATCAATGAACATACCTTTTTTTCCTTCAGAGGAGACCATGTTAAACCTGTTACAAGTAACACATGTGTATCAGTATCGTCAACACACCTCTTTATAACTAAAATCAAAACAATAACAGCAGCTTGTGTATTAAGTCTGATTTTTTTTTATGACTCCAGTGCTATTGGCGTAAAGAGCCGGCATAAAGGTTTTTAAGCACACTTGTCACCTTTCAGTTGACTGAATGATAAAGTAAATGCCAGGATGTTTCAAAATGAGACATTATTTTACAGATATTATTTTGAAGGGGAAGTGGGGTGGGCTTTCTTTCGTGTCAACTTTGGTTTGTGTATTTTGCACTCTTTTCTTCAGGCACCTTCTGATAAACACCTTACCTGTGTCCAGTTAAAGGAGTCGACGATGTCTCCTTGCCTTTGTACTGGAAGGAAACCACAGCGTGTGGACAAAGGTGCCTGGGCCGCGGCTTGATGTCATCAAAAGCAAACTCAAAAAAGTATTGCTGAAAGGGCAGAGAAGAACAAGTCGTCCCACTTAGTTACAAAATACATGGTGTGAGACAACAGTAACTACAGTCAGCCAAAATAGATACCTGTGTGAGCTCAAAAGCCCTGTATGAGAGCAAAGACGTGACCCTGTTGGCACTTTTGGACATGTGACAGTCAAACTTAGGCGTTGGTTCCATAGCGTTCTTGGGCACGTTCTCATAAATGTGCTTCACTCGGCCCTGGAAAATAAGAAATATATATATATATATATAATGCTTAGATCAATGTTCCACGGGAATTGGCAGCATTGATGTTTGGATAAAAAATAAGTAGGTATGATAAATGTGGTAGAGCCTACCCTCATGACTTTGAAGACAATCATGTCCCCAAAGGAGCCCGCATCAAATGGGTTCATTTGTAGCAGGTCAGAAAATTTGGAAAGATACACACCTACAATAACAAGCAAAGTATTTATGAAAGCCTACTTAAAAAGGAGACAAACTAAAGACACAAAATCCTATTCGTCTGTGTGTGTGCGAATACTACTACAGCCGACTGCTTAGTTGTGTCACAAATACAGGAGTCATGCTCAGCTGTTGCTATGCCATGCATTGGTATCTCCAGTGGTAACATTATCAGGTCAAAATGCTAAGCTGCTTGCCAGATAATAAAGTCAGTAGTACTGAGTGCAGTTAACTCCCTAACACACAGTCATGTTAAACAGTCTCATTGAAAAGCTCTCTTGAATTAACGTAAATAAACTCACACCCTTCTTAGATCCATCCCTACCTTCCATAAGAGTCTGCCTACAAGTCAGGTGCAACATCAGAGAGATCACAATACACCAACTCACCCTTTGTTGGATTTCCTAATGTAGTTATCCTGGAGTGTCCGACCGACAGACCCTTCTCACAGATCCACTGGAGCTAGATATAGACACAAGAATGAGTTCAAGTCCATGTATTCATGATCACATCCATGCACATGCAATTGTAGCTTTACGGGAAGTCCAACCTTGGTTTTTTCTGGATACAGGAAGCAGTAAGACTCCACCAGCTCTTGCTCAGTTCGTCCCTCCTCCTTCATTTCTCTGCGCTTCTCAATAAACTGGTACACAAAAAGAGAAAATGATCATCAGCCTGCAGCGTGTACCCTCTAAATAGCAGAACTCAGTACTTGTGAAAATTACATTCTCGTACGCATAACTTTACAAAGCACATGCTAAAAATAGAGGACTTGATGATCCTGCGCTTTAAAACAGAAAGCGTATAACTTTGCGATTTACAGTAGTCTGTTAAATTAACACATGTAAACATCTGAATGTGAAAAAATAAAATGTGTTGCCTGTAGTGCTTTCTTATGCAAAGTTCTAAAAAGGTTTTTTATTTATTAGATTTTTTTTTTTTAAAGATGGCACTCAAATAAACAGAACCATTTACCTCCTTTTCTAGTAGTTCATTGTGAATGAGCCTGGCCTTGCAGTATGTGAATGTTCCCCGTGATGATGAGTCCAGGTAAAATGAGGAGAGGATCTTCACAAGGTCCTCAAACTCTCGACTATCTGGAGGAAGGAACTGATACAAACCTGTAAAGCAGCACAGAGCATTAGAGCAAATCACACTCCATCTTGTCAGTATGCACAGAAAATAAAGGAGCCGTCAAAATGACTACGAACATACAGAAACTTTAATTAAAGAGCCTCACATGTTTCTATACATAAATACATCAAGATGGTCAAACAGAAACCTGAAATGATTGTGTATACATTAAAAGAAAAACGAAATATTCATATTAAGTTTTACTTTCAATTTGACCTGTAAGAAATGTACTAAACTAACTGTATGTCATGGTGTAACATTTACATAATGAAGAACGTACTTTTATCAAAGGCTTAACAAAGTTGTTTGATTGAAAACAAGGTGTGTCAGAGCAATATGCATTTCTATCAACAAACCATTGAATGCGGGTGATCAGTCTGGCAATACGGTGAATTAGCCTGCATTCCAGTCTAAAAACATAAGGCAGTACTAGGAAGGAACCCCACATGAATGAATCGCACAAAAGGGCCACACAAGTATAGATGGATTTAATAAAACCATAACTTATGGACAACTGAAAAGATATGTTGCGTATAAGAGATAATTCAAGAGGGCATCACACTTTGTCGTAAAAAAAAAAAACTTTACTTTGTTCACAAATTGTACAAAAGAATGGACACTAAATAATAAACAATCAAGTGTCTTTGAATGGGTAACTGTCTGCCTGCTCGGATGGCACCACAGAACGTTGCTACTAGCAACTTTGGGGTAGCTAGAATACCTGAGCTAAGGTACACTACCAGTGCATACACCACATATAGCGTATAAGCCTGATGCGTTTCTTTTCATGTCACCCAAGGTTACCCACGAGTCACTACTGTAGTGGTAACCTCAACAAGTACTGTACATTCTGCAGAAACAGACAAATTAGCTAGGCCGGCTAACTAGCAAGCTAGCTACATGCAGCAGTGCATTATGAAAAACAGGGCAGACTGTTCAAAATAGTAGCAAAAGGGCACCACCTTTGCGTTCCTTAATCTTCCTTGGAATTTGAAATAATTTACGTGGCAAGTCTTCGACTAGTTTCTGGCCAGGCAAAGGAGAACTGCTGGAACTCCGGGCGTCTGACTGCACGCTTCTCCGTGGATTAGCAATTTCTTGTTCAGGCATTACACAGTCTTCGCATCCAGTCTGTTCGCCATTTTGGTTGGTTGTAGCCGAGGTGGCGATTGACTGCGAATTTTTCACGGATTCGCCGCCTTCCGAGCAGAGATCGCCTCCCTCCGTACATTCTGAATCCCTTTTCCCCTCCGCGTTAGGGTTTAGGGCCATTTTAAGAGCACCGTCCACGTTATGCGGGCAATGTAGCTCCTCTGATACAGCGGCGCTTCATAGACACATTCTCCTCCTCACCCAACCTCCGCCATTGTGAATATGACGTACAAGTTCTTCACCACTGCAAAACGTTGCTGTCACTCTGTTTACATACAAGAGAATCCGCGCCACCTAGTGTCGCCTGTGCCAGTGGCAAGTTCTGGCTACTTGTTGGAAATGCGCAGGATAGCCTGTGTGATCCTAATATCAAAAAATACTGTCCTACTGTTTGACTGGAGCCTAACGTTTTCATGTATGCCTTTTGCGCATATCATGTATGGGATGATATAAAAAGGGACATCAGGCTGGACATGATTATTGATAGCCTAATAAGAGTAGCATACCTATATCTGCCTATGTATGATAATGGAGTAGAATCTATTCTCCATGTGTGCTTGTTATTGATAGCACAAAAAAATATTAATTTGGTTGTGTATCTGGTGCCATAAACGTTAAACAAAGGAGTCATCGGGTCAGAATTCAGCCTCAAAAGTATGAACACCCTCAGAACTGTACAATTGAAAGAATAGGGGGCAGGGCATTGACATGTTAATTGTTTAGGCTACTGGTTGCATTGATATGTCAACATGCATCAAGATGCGTTCAGTGGACATTAACTTTTGCATTTAGTTTGCATTTAGTTCACTTTTTTATGCTACTGAAGGACACGCTTCCTTGAAAACATTTGCAATATTATTAAACTAGGTCTATGGGGCGTACTAGCCTACAACACTGCCGTTAATGTTGATTGAACATTACACCATCTTGAACACATACATTACAGTTCAGAATGGTGAGAAATAATTGTGAATTGTACAGGCTAAAATGGCATATTAACGATGCCATATCATAAAATCTTAACAACATATTCTATAATCATGCACGTGTAATAGCCTACGACACCCAAATAAATGAATCGATACAACTGCACATTGTTGGCACACAGGCAGACTATAAGGACTTTGCTATAGGCTACAGACATTATACATGTCACAGCTCACTGTTTGGTCTTTACTGAAAAGTTAACAAACATATGGTTTTACCTAAAATTATGAGTTTGACTTTGTCAAATTGATTGCAAAATCGTAACAGGGTTTCTTGTGTGTGTTATAATAATGGTGCCATTTCAGGCCGTGACAGTGGCACTACTCTATTTGCATGCAAATTGTACCCCTACCCCGGGAAAGTTGTGCCACAGTACAACCTTTTTTTGATGGGTAATTGTTTTGTTAAACCATATGATAATTGTTTTAAATTCCATATAAAAGAATAATCTGAGGTATATAGCTATAACAAATACACTTTTATTTTGAAGTACAATCATCAAAGGTAAAATTGTTTATTTTACCCAGACTATTGTATGCTGCAACAAGATGACTCAAATACCACCGTATATGTGTCTGATGACTGCAATGGCAACACATCACAAACAGTGCTACGTTTCTACAAAGGAATGTAATCTGATAGGCGACTGGAAGTTGAATTGTTATTGTGTTATAGGCTACTGGTATATTGGGATACCTATGAGACTATTATCTGGATCTCTTTCAAATGCAATACAATATGTTACCACTAGAAGACAGCAGAGAAAGATAACTGCTTATTTAAATTAGCTTGATTTGTATTGTTTTAAAGACCCTCCTCTACAGTTGCATACTAACGTGACGTCATTATGTCACAACCCTAAGAAGGTCCATTAGTCCATATATTTAATCGAAAATGCATTAGGCTATTAAAGGGTTATAGTTCATTTATAACATAGACATTGGATAAAAATAATACATTAACAGACACACTCTTTCATCTTAATATCCATAATAGAAACCACATATTTGTTCAAAGACAATAATTCGTTGATGGCAACCCATTAAAGATATACTTCTGTTATAAACTGACAAATACAGTCTGCCGCCTCCACGTGCTTGTTGGGTTCCTATTTACGAGATCGGAACTCATAAATAAGAATTGTCATGTATACGGCATAGAGGTCTAGTGGAGGTCTATTAATGAAATCCATTGTACTCGGAACTCGGAAAAAAAAGACCTTCGACACGGACAAAATGCAACGCAAGGCTCTTTCAAGTCGGAAACTCATGGATGTATTAAAAGAATAGGGCAAGATTCTCAAGTCCGAGTTCGCCGACATAAACACACATGACGTCACAGCAATACGGCTGCGTGTGAAAACACTGTTGACAATAAGCAAAAACATCTCCAATATTTATCCTATTTAGCGTTGTTGTAGTATTTGCAGCCAGGCGGTATAGGCTATCTAGTATATTCCTTCCGTCTCTCTTATCAGATGCAGCGTTACTCTTGACTAATGGCGCTGTGGATAAATAGCCTAATTCATCGTTTGTCCTCATATGCTAATTTAACATAATTTTGCTGCCGACGTCCATGTTTTCCCGAGCAAAAGCACTGGGACACATTATATTGGGAGTAGGTAAACCTCGGAAATATCGACTTTCATATGCCAATTAGGAAGCAGCCTTAAAATAAATTAACGACCTATCAGAAATAAAGTTATTGCTGATTTTTTTTATCAAAAGATAAATAACTTCAGGTGACTAATATAGCCAGTGTCCCTGGAGCACATAATGTTCACAAACCATGCACTTAAATCAAACTTTTTTTAAAAATGAAATAACTTGCTGAAGCATTGTCATACACATTTTAATAGGCCTACAACACGCTAGCGTCCATGCATGCCTTGTATTCCTCCATTTTTTATCCATCCCACATAACTCGGCAACTCGGGTAACAGAAAAATCCGAGTTTCCCACTAGTACGACCTTGTGTGACCGTTTACGCAACCTTGACGCGTCACTCCCATTTCAACCAATCAATTGGGGGACATGGAAACCACAATCTTTTCAGTGGAGTTATCGCGATGTCTCGGTTGAGGTTTTGCTAGCTGGCTGCTGCTAGCTGCTGCTTGGGGAGTATCGGTATAACTACGGTAATATATACCATATAATTGACACGACATTGTCGAAATGTAACAATAACGCGCAATACTACTGAACAAGACACTGCTGTAGTGTTTATATTTGACTGCAATGTGTGGATAGACATAATAAGAGGCATTGTTGTTTTTTTGTTGTTGACTACATTAAAGGCGGGCGACCATGATGTGTTTATATCGAAGGCCCAACCGTATTTTATTGGTAGCAAATGCAAATATTTTTTATCAGCTGTGTGCGCTCGCACTTTTTTTTTGGTAAAAGTGTAATTTCAACCAATAACGGAAATGCACACATCAAAACGTAGTATGTCCTAATTTATATAAATAAGTTATTACTGTATTGTATAAGTTGCTGGAATTTCTTGCTGGAATTTCTGCTATATGTATTGTAATATACTTTGAACGTTGAATCGTGATAATCATAGTTCACCCTACTAATGTCACACATCATTTTGTTTTAGGATAGTCCATGATGAGTTATGCAGAAAAGCCAGAGGACGTAACAAGGGAAGAGTGGATGGATAAACTCAACAATGTACACATTCAAAGAGCAGACATGAACAGGCTCATAATGAACTACTTGGTGACAGGTATAGTACCAATCTGCATGCCTTGGCAGTTAGCATTTATTCTGTCAATACATATACAGTAAATGCATTGTGCTGTGATATACAGTCTGTGTAGCCCACACAACGCATTATTAATGTAACCTGTGTGTGTTATTGCATGTTGAATGTGCACATAATTCATATTTTGTAACATGTGGCTCCACTTCAACAGAGGGCTTCAAAGAAGCAGCGGAGAAGTTCCGTATGGAGTCTGGAATAGAGCCTAGCGTAGATCTGGGTTCTCTAGATGAAAGGATTAAAATCAGAGAAATGATCCTGAAGGGTCAAATACAAGAGGCAATTGCACTTATTAACCGATTGCACCCAGAGTTGCTGGATACCAACCGTTACCTTTACTTTCACCTGCAGGTAAAATACAATACAATATTTCTGTTTTTAGCCAAATAATGTTTGTCTGCAATTGTATATTGGTGTGAATGACTTTTTTTCACATCCACTTTTTGCCGGCACATGTAATTTGCAGCAGCAGCACTTGATTGAGCTGATTCGTCTGAGGGAGACGGAAGCTGCCCTTGAGTTTGCTCAATCTCAACTGGCAGAGCAAGGGGAGGAGAGCCGAGATTGTTTGACTGAGATGGAGCGGACATTAGCCCTGCTGGCATTTGATAATCCAGAGGATTCACCGTTTGGAGACTTACTTAACATGATGCAGAGGCAGAAGGTGAAGTAAAAAAAAATGTTTTGAAATAGATAGCATGCAAGTGTAACGTTGAAAAAAACCACGGTGTTCATTTGTTATGTATATGTTATTTTTATTTTAAGGTTTGGAGTGAAGTAAATCAGTCAGTGCTTGACTATGAGAACAGAGAATCAACACCTAAACTGGCTAAGCTCTTGAAGCTACTACTGTGGGCACAGAATGAACTTGACCAAAAGAAAGTGAAGTACCCTAAAATGACAGATCTCAGCAAGGGGACAATCGAAGATCCAAAATAAGAAGTGGGGTGAACAACACCAGTGCATTGGTACAAAATGGACACGTCTTCATTTAACTATTTATACTACAACAAAGTGACTCATTATACAACCTTTTCTTTTTGTAAGGGTTGCTTTTGCAATACTTTGATAATATAGAATGTGCAAACTGGATTGTCAGAATTTTAAAAATTAATTCACACACTGAATAGATGACAAATCATTATTGTATTGAGAATATTTTTTGTTTGCATTTCTCAAAGTTGTGATTTCCTTATTTGCAAATTTAAGTTTCACTAATGTTTTTTTTTTTCTGTCAGTTGGCAGAAAATATGTTGTAAATGGGAATTAAATACGATTAAATTAGGCTTTTAGTTTTTGTATGTGACCATGTAGAATGTGAGAATACTGTTGAGAGTGAAAGGTTGGCTCAGTTTGCACTGCCTAAAAAAATAAACACTTTTCATATAATCTGATGTAAAAATACTAATGTCCATAGCAAATTGTTTGGGATCTTTAAACCTTGCAGTGTACTGTGACTTTGTAATGAATACCAATGTTTCATATTGTGTTACTGGTTACTGCATAACAGAATGTAAAAAATATCAAATACATGAATAAATCTGTATTCAACATATGGGGGAACTGTAAAACATGCCCCATTGTAATATGAAATATGTCACTATAATTCCAGTTCACACTGGATGGATGGATCATGTAATTATACTGAACGAGATTGGGGGGGCGGGGGGGGTGATTATGGCATAGACATATTTAGATACGGAATATGTACATGTATGGAATAAATATATTATTTTTTTGGAATATGCTTGAGTAAACGGAGAAACTGCTATTTGAGGTCTGTAAGTTTTATATATTTTTAAGTGTCAGCGACGTGAATCAGCATTGACCAACTATACTTTGAGCTAAATGCAGGGTGCTGTAATGACGCATCAGCTGTCCTGGATCAGATGAGAGACTTTAAACTCGTATAGGTACTGCGCTATGCAACATCATTTTTATTAGAAACACAATCGGCAGGGCGCAACCACGCTCTCACATACCAAGGACGTGCTTATTCGAAGACGGACACTGGCAATGATGGTATCTCGCATTGTGTATCGTTCATCGAGAGGAAAGGTGCAAATTGCGTCGCCATAATGGAGCGGGAACCACAGCAAGAAGCGCATATCTGGCGTTTAAATGGGACTGTAATGCATCGGGCACTGTGAGCGACTAAATTGCAATTGAAAATGTAGACTATGGCTATTCATCGTGATTAGGCTAGCCAGAAAATACAAATCACGTATGTTCACTTCCTGATTTACCCTACCGATGGCAAGAAGAACTGCGCGAACTGGCTAGAAAGAAAAACTGACACGTGGATTACTACTCCTCAAGCATCAGGAAAACAGACATCGCTCGTTTCTGGTAGTAGCAGTACGCCTAGTACAGTGTACCTTTTGCCTTCTTGGTCTACTTCATTTTAGGTATTACAGCTGATGAAATTAGGAGAAATATTTGTTTTTTTGCGATTTAAATGTTTTCATTATTGTCAACGTTTACTTTTGTTTAGTTGGAGTACAGTGTTGTAAAGTAAATAGCCGAGGGGAAAGGGCTGGAAATCTCGCGTTGAATGGCAATTATTCAAAAATATGGAAAGAACTCTGGTCCAGATTTGGTCTGTCACAAAGAAAATCATTCATCTGACAAGATCGGGCTCGCAGGAGGTCAGAAGAAGTCTTCTGAGCAGAATATCTACTGGTCGAGGTATACAGCCTAAATGTACCGGTAGCTTACGTTGTACACCTCTTAATTTCAAGATGTTATTTTAAAACATATTCAGTTAGAGCCTACATATGTATCTTTAACTAGAATATGCAACATTTGTTTCCAAAGTGCTATTCAGTAGGCTCTATATATGGTTCTGCAAGAATACATGCTTACCTTTAAATTGTATTTAGAGGCTTAATTGTCTATATGTTCCCATTTTTAGACATATGCCTACAAGGTTCCATGCTGTCAGTGGTCAGTTTATGTGTTAAGTTGAATTATTAGTTAAACACACTACCATTCTACCTGTCATCTGTGTAGGCCAGTCGCACGGATATGGACAGTGGTTTTGCTGCTTGGGACATGTCTTCTATACTGTGCCCGAGTGGCAATGCCCATATGTGCTGTCACCATGGCAGAACGGTTCAACTGGAGTAAAAGAGAGTCAGGCATGGTCCTTGGAAGTTTCTTCTGGGGTTACTGCTTCACACAAGTCCTCGGGGGCTATGTCAGTGACAGGTGGGAAACCGTTTCAAAAACATCCACTTTAAGAAAATATGTTAAATAATAATAACATTTAAAAAATCAATATAATTGCAAATATGTGATGTAGTCAGATATAGGATACTGTTTTTTAAGGTTTGTTTTGTGTCAGCTTCCTGGTTGTGGAGGATAATGCTACTTTGACATCACGTCTATTTGTTTAGTGGCAAAGCAAGGCATGACTTATTGGTAGATATGTTCTCATTTTATGGAGAGGTGGCAAAATACAGGATGCATACTGTAATGATAACCGAACCAGCAAAACAATTGAAATAAGTGGCCATTAATTATGGCCATAATATTGACTGTATTTTAAACATACATTACACAAACATACACAATTTATATATACACACATACACATTATATGTGTGTATGTATGTATGTATGTATGTATGTATGTATGTATGTATGTATGTATGTATGTATGTATGTGTGTTTTTTTATTTTTATGCACGTTCGTGTACGTTGTGCTCTGTCCCCAAGGGTGGGAGGTGAGAAGATCCTGCTGCTCTCTGCAGCAGCCTGGGGAGCGATGACAGCCTTTACCCCAGTCCTGGCCCACTTCTGTTCCCAGCCTATTGTCTCTATGACGCTGGCACGCTTCCTTATGGGCCTGCTGCAAGGTGAGATTTGCAAATGATGTCAGTCAGTCAGGAGATACATTTTTGAGAGTCAGTGTCACAAAGAGAACAGCTACGTAGAACATTAGTAGTTTAAACAATTGTGCAATGCTATACTTCTATGCATAGCCAATCTGACATTCCAATGTTGTCTATTGGGGCTTTACGTTTTGAAAGGCCTTGATTTATTCATTATGCTCTTTTACCTGCTGTCCTGCCAGGAGTACACTACCCATCTCTTGCTAGTCTGTGCTCCCAGAAAGTAGTGGAAAGTGAGCGAGGATTCCTCATGAGCACTGTGGGAAGTGGCTCTTACTTGGGGTGAGTTCTTGGGATACATTCAGTCCACGGAACGCACCATTCATTGTTCTGATCGTTAACTTTTAGTGAAAGACATGTTTTTGTGAAAACATTTTCAGCATTCTTGAACTACTTTCAAAGACGTTTACTGCGTTTATTGGGTGTGGTGCGTGTTGCTTAATAACATAGAAATGTAGCTGCATAGCTGCATATCTGGAACCTGTTTTATAAGTAGCCTATTTGTGAGTATTTGTCGTCATCACTGTTTACCAGTGCCAAATGTCTCTTTCATTACCACATTATTCTATCTTAAGTGTATCCCGTCTCATTCTGATGTGAAATGCATGAAATCTATAACCGCAATGTGTTTACACAACCATTGTGGAAATAGTTGTCACTATGCACCGAGGTATATAACATTGTGCATCTTTCAAGAGGACATCTGAAACACAACAGCCTACAGCAGTGAAACAGAAACTATCCCATTTGTTGTTAGCAGTGTCTGTGGTGTTCAACTCACATTCAAGCTCCTCGTTATGTAACCTGGCATACAGTCCACTGCCGTTCATGTTCTTTGAACTCTAACCCAGGGACAGTGACCCCTCTAACCCAGGGACAGTGACCCCTCTAACCCAGGGACAGTGACCCCTCTAACCCAGGAACAGTGTTTACACTCTTCTGTAGCTGAAGGTTTATGTCAAGAAGGGAGAAATCCAATTTACATTTCAGTGAACAGTAACAGCTGGATAGCCTTAGTTAGTGTATTTAACTTTTCTATACATTTTCTTTATTTTATTTTTGAAACAAACAGCGGCATTCATTACTGCTGACTTAGAGAGAAAACAGTTGCGTAAACAATCAATATGCTATACGTGTGAGGATATGTTTAGGTTCCCTAAGCCAGTGGTTTTCAAACTGGGGGCTGCGAGACACAAACATGTGGGTCACAACATGTTTTTTATAAGTTCAAAAACATTTTTAAATGATTTGAAATGGCACAGTTTAGCCATAATTGTTCGTATTAGTACAGTTTATACATTACTTTGATGTATTATGCTGCTATCATATATTAAAATACAATCAAAAAATTATATGGCTGTTGTTATTCTACCACCTCTGTAGGTTGCGAGTCTCTGGCACTGTTCTTTTTGGAAGTCGTGAGCTGAAAAGTTTGTGAACCACTGCCTTAAGCCATGCATGCATTATTTTTTTGCAGCACGCTGGTGATTGGAGGTGCTGGCTCCCTGATGTTGGACTTATATGGCTGGGAGAGTGTGTTCTATGTGTCTGGTCTTCTCTCAGTTCTGTGGGCGTACTGCATGTGGAAGTACCTTCTCAAAGGAGAAGGTATGATCACCCTATAATATAATATAATATTCATTACATGTTACATTTGGGTTGTTTTTTACTAGTGATGGGAAACCG
Source organism: Forbesichthys papilliferus (assembly GCA_025399855.1). NCBI lineage: Eukaryota > Metazoa > Chordata > Actinopteri > Percopsiformes > Amblyopsidae > Forbesichthys > Forbesichthys papilliferus. Next base: position 3,414 of record JAODOY010005905.1, on the reverse strand, counting down.
ATGCCTTATGAAGCATTCAAAGCTTCTTATTGTACCGAGAAAAGAGCCGAAGCAGATGCTGTGTCAACCTGCTGAACAGTGACATCTAGTGGTCCGCAGAAATTATAGCACCGAGACAGCGGTAGAGAAATCTGTGTGGCTCCATGAGTTCACATTCAATTTAGCGGCAATAAAAAACTATAGCTAATAATGTTTTTATTTTACTGAAATACAAATATTTCAGCCTGCTATTATAATATAGGCCTATTTGTGTTTACAAATTAAACTTTCAGGATAGGCGTAGCCATGTGATATATCTATAAGATGATATTATGGTATGCCACTATTTTATAGGCCAATATAAAAGGATATGTCCATCATATAGGCCTACTGAAAGCTGTTACACCAGAACATTTCATGACTACTGTCAGAGTGGTAGTGTGTAGCCCAACTCTTTTTAGAATTAATTGATTTGCATCCTTGAGCATTAATCTTACCATGAGGCATGTTTGAAAAATACACCATCATTATTGTTTTGGGAATATGGGGCAATCATTTTTACATAATGCGGAGTAGGCCTAACATAGGAGGTGCTTATGTAGCAGAGTAAGGACGGTGCTTTGGAAACATTCCATTTCTTTATTAAAATACAAAATACTTTCTAGGATATTTTGCTTTGGCATTCGAGTCAAGTTTATTTATATAGCCTTTAATCGCATTGCAGTCTTAAAGGGCTTTACAGCCTACATTTCACATGGAAACAAACAACACCCCCTTCACCTGCTCTTGCTTGTTCAATGCTCAAAGGCATTAAGGGATTGAGCGCTGGATTCGACCATGACTCTCGCACAGCACTCAGGGTGATATGGGCAAGGAGTTATCGCATGCGCCACAGCTTCATGCAGTTTACTACAGTTGACCTTATTAAAGGTGGTGGTGCTTTTTATTGTCACATACCAGTGTTGTAGTCGAGACCGCCTAATCCGAGACAAAGTCTTCACCGAGACCAGAGTTTTCCGAGACTGAGACAAGACCAAGACTTTGAGGAGTCGAGACCGAGTCAAGACCAAGGCAGGTTGAGACTGTGACAGAGACCAGACCGGTTCGAGTCCCATATTGCAAAATCTATAGCCTTCTTGCACACACTGCATTGACCGTGCAGTAGCCTATATTATGCATGTGTGCATTTAATCGCCGAACATTGTTGGATTAGACGGAGGCATGACGTCACATAATATTTTCTTTATGGGTAGGCCGACAGTTGAACACACGCATTAGGAAATAATAAACTATGATGCAGTAGTTTATTTAATTTTGTAGATAGCCTGGCCCTTTCTTTTGGCCGTTAATTGTTTGTAAATATAAATGTAAGCTACAATTAGTAGTCTAGTCTGTACATTAAGAAACAGCTGGGGTGAATCTAGCAGACCGTTAAGGGAATATGAAATAGTAACATTAATGTTTTCATAATCACTTAATTTCCTCCATTCTGGTGAATTTTCTTTCAACAATGTGTGCCTTTTCTGTATCCTTGGGGTGTTAATGTCTTAATTTCTGTAATTCAAAATATAATATAATATAATGCAGTAAGTGTCTCAAGCATGCTGTATTGCTTTCAATTGCCGGCCTGCCCAGTGGCGGAACATAAAGTAAAACATTAGACATTTAAGGGAGGATTTACTTCAAATCAAAAGAATTTTCATTAGACATGCACCGGGCGGCAATAATTGTATTCCCGCAGTTGTGGTTTTGACCAGTCTCAAAGCAAAATCCCTAGACCGAGACAAGACCAAGTAAAATGCGGTCGAGTCCGAGACGAGACTGATACCTTAAAGTGGTCTCGAGACCAAGATCGGTTTTGAGTAGTACAACACTATCACACACACATACATGTTGTGAAATTCACCCTCTGCATTTAACCCATGCCTCAAGGGAGCAGTGGGCAGCTACTGTGCGGCGCCCGGGGACCAACTCCAGATTGGAGCCAGAGTCACTGGTCAGATGGCACTGACTGGAGGGGGTGAACCTAACATGTTATTTGATTAGGTGTTTATTAGGAGAAAAGAGTGAGACATGTTACAAAACAATTTCCTCTTTCCACCCGTTACAGCATAATCAATAGGCCTAATTAATAGAAAGTCCCTGATATCGCCAGTCTCACACCAGTCTGATCAGTCTCACACCAGTCTGACCAGTCTCAGACGATTTTTTTTTTTTTTTGCCACACATTGCATTGCTTTCTCCTTATATCCATTGTAGCGAGATCTTGATTGAAGCGATCGCAAACTGCTAAAGCTTTGGAAGGACATTACCTGTTTCGCTCACTTCGATGCACCGAACGTCATTGGTCACGTGCCATTAGTAATTTGACACATGCTCCGACACGCTGTATCGATACAGTATGTCTCGTAAAGACGGCGCACATCTCGAAGCATCTGTATTGAACGTCCCATCACTAGTTTTTACTGTGAATTGCTATGCTGGGGTATCTCTTACATTTTATTTAGGTGAGTGTGTGTGTGTGTTTGTTTTCAGGTCCTATCATTACTCTTGAGTCCCTAGGAAGTGGTGCGGCCCAGTCCAAACTTTCTAAACGGCAGTGGCTGCGTCTCCTCAAACAGCCTGCTGTCTGGTGAGATGCGTGTGCATGCGTGACTGTACAGCTGGTGTATTTGTTTGTGCACTTACCACATTGGGGTTAGTTAAATTACAGTTGGTCAGTGGGTAAAATAATGTTGCAGACTAGACAGGTTATTATCATTTTAACTATATCTATGTAATAGATGTATTTCTTTTCATTTTCTACCTGTCTATTCCAATGGTCTGGCTATTGTTAAAATATAATGGGCATGTAGCTAATTTGTCCTGTTTCAAAGATGACACATACTGTAATAGAACTTTAAAAATCTGTTACCTTACAGATCTTACCTTACTGAACCAATATTATGAAATATAGCAGTGACCACTACCACTACTAAAGCTAAATAATCAGTTGAAGTGAAACACTTATGATACTGATATGCAATTGTGTATGAAGAATAAGTCAATGCATGTCCTGTTTCCTCATTTGCTTTGCTAGTGCTGTGATCATTACACACCTTTGCACAGCAAGCACATTCTTCACCCTGTTGTCATGGCTGCCAACATTCTTCAGGGACACTTTTCCCGATGCCAAGGTAACTATTTTCATGTGTGCTGCTTTAATCAAAACAAACCCCTGAACCCCAGAATGCCCCTGACACTTTTTTAATAAGACAATTGTGCTTATTTACCAGGGTTGGGTGTTCAATGTCATTCCCTGGATGGTGGCCATTCCCTCATCTCTCCTTAGTGGCTGTCTGTCTGACCATCTCATCAGTCAAGGTAGGATCGTACACTTTACTTACCCTGTTGTCCATTAAACTGACTTAATTGATTATAAACTTAGATATACTG
>JAODOY010005904.1:0-10153 GCA_025399855.1 Forbesichthys papilliferus | reverse complement strand
CATGTGATTGTTGATTAGATAATTGCATTAATAAGAAATTGAACAGGTGTTCCTAATAATCCTTTAGGTGAGTGTATTATTTGTGTATGTGTGCGTGCATTAGCCTGTCACAAAATGTAGTCGTTAATGAGGGTGGGATGCCACAACCGTGCCGCACCGACCCCAGCATCAGGCCGGCAAGAACCTCAGAATCCAGACCCTCCCACGACCCCCCGTAGCGCAAAGGACCTGAGACCCCGTCTCGGGGACAGCCATTCCCCGTTCCTAGGGAGAGTAGCGGAGAACCATGCAAGGAAGCTCCACACCGCCAGGAAGAGGGAACATGGGAGAACCAGGAACGACAGCCACCCAACCCAGCCAGACGTCACCTCCCCACCCGTGCGGGCAGAGCCAGCGTCCCCCGGGCCCGTGAGACCAAGGCCGATCCTGGCCCCGGACGGCGGCCCCGCCCCCACAGTGGTGGGTGGGTGATAGAGCCGTTAGGGGGATGCAGCGTGAGCCCCACCCCTGCCGAAGAGGGCGACGGCAGGGGACAATCGGTCCCAGGCCCAGGGACAAGCCGCCCGCCCCAGGCATTAATAGAGGCCAGATGCTCGAGGCTCCCGACCACGGCTCCGGAGCGGTCACGCGTACCAGGAAAGCGACGCTTCCCCCACCCAACTCCCCCGTCCCCCCTCCCAGACCAGGCAGGGCGGAAACCAAGCCCATGGGGCCTCCAACCCCCCAGGGCTCCAGGGCCAATGAGACCCCCCCCCCCCCCCCACATCCCCCCGGCCTGCCTCTGTGAATGGATTGCATTGTGCTGGATGCATGTCGTGACTTGCGAGGTGTTGTACGGAGTAGTGGAGATAAGGTGTGTGGTAATTAAGGTGCAGTTAAAATTGGAGGTTAGTTGTGACCCGGGCACCTCACAACTGGCAGGTTGTGGAGCCTCCCAACGTCACCCTCCCAACCCCCAAGCCCTCTGTGTCTAATTAATGTGTAATTAAAATTGAGGGGTGGCCAGTTGGGGAAGAAGAAGGGTAAGGCCACAATAATGTCGCCCCACCCACCAAACGCCCTGCACCCTGCCCGCCCCCCAGGGTCCTTAGGGTGTATGTAGTGAGACATTACCGAGGGGGAAAGGTGAGAGAGGTCATAGGGAGGCTAGAGTGGTCCTCCCCACTGGTGGCAGGTTGCTGACTGTCCCCAGCATTCAGCCCTGTTCCCCGCCCCCCTAGGCAGGAGGACGCCAGGTCCCCCCAGCCAAGGACTTACAGCAAGAGCCGCCCCCCCCAAGCACCAACAGGATATAGCCCCGCCCCACCCTAGGGCGGGTCCAGAGGGGTCCAGCCCCCCCAGCGTGCAAGCCCGCCCCAAACCAAAAGGTCCAGGCCCCCGAACCACCGGCCCTCACCCACCCCTGAGGCAGCAAAGCACAGCCCTGAGCCTAAGCCCAACAACCCCTTCCCCCGCCCGGGCCGGACTACCGGCAGGCCACCCGCCCCATCATTTCTCACCTCCCCCACACAATCCATAGGCACGCCGGGGCCCCCAGATCGTTACCGGGACAGAGCGGCCCCACGGCCCCTAGGGCCCAGACTCGCAGCCCCACCCACACCCAGGGAGGAAGACCCCCCAGCCTAGACCAGAAATACGCCGCCCCCAACCCCCCCACGCCCTCCCCCACCCAGCAGAGAAGCCGCACCCAAACACACCACCGCCATCCCCCAAAGAAAATGGACAGCCGCCTCCCCACGACAGCAGCTCCAGCTCTCCAGCCCAGGAGGCCGCCAGACGTACCCAGCTTCTAGGACCCACCTACCGGCCGCACGGGACCCCAGCAGCGAGGTCGCAAATACCCAACTCCATTAAGTGATAGTTGATCAAGGGGGACCAGAGCGACTGGAATTTTGTTAATTGTTTATTTTTTGAAGCAGACAGCCTCTCCATGCTAATGTGGTCTATAAGGAGATTCCTATATTGGGTGATACTCAAATTATTTTTTGCCTTCCAGTTCATGAGGATGGTTTTCTTTGCGATGCATAGGGCAGTTAGAAGCACGTGTGATGTGTCAACCCCTATAGTAATGTCACTTAGATCCCCCAGCACGCAGAGTGAATCAAAGTGTTTTTAAATGAACAACTGTCCACCAAGTATCTGGTCACACACAAGCTCCCGGGGTGAAGTATTTCAGCTCTGATCCATTCAGAGTATGTTGTTGGATTGTGGAGGAAATTGAGCCATCTTGACACAGTGAAACATATCCATGTAAGTTTAGAGTGATGTGTGGTATTTGCACATCGTTGAAATCTGGCATTGTTTGGTTTTCTTTGTACAGTGTAAAGCAGTACTTCTTCGTTCACTAAAGTGTAACATAGTTTTCTGTAATCTGACAGAATGAAACAGTTATGCCCGGTCATCCCAGATGTTTTTCCTGCTGGTGTAGACTCTTTTTAAAATATTTCAAACTTGTAGATGTTCTGCGACCCACCTATGCAGCCATATGCATAGGAACACAAGGGGCGCTGGTCGGCCTAGCCTCTATTGCTTAGACAACTGAATGCGTCACACATACCCGCTGTTTATACCCTCGACCTTATTAAAGAGAAGAAAAAAATGTTTTTTATAATCCACATTTTCTAACTTTATCTTTCTGTAGAGAGCTACGTTTGATGGAAATCGCAGTGTTATACTCTCTCAGGTGCACCAGCCCAATGAAGTAGACCTGAATTAGGCAACCCATTTCAGGTCCCCTCCATTAGGCCAGTGCACCTGAATTCAATATCTTAGCTAAAGAAGCTAATTGGAGGCTGATATTCAGGATTTTGCACCTTTTCATGACATACCTATTGATGTGTGTAAGTTTCAAGCCGATCGCACAAAGATTTCTATTTTACATTAATCACATTGCAGTCTTAAAGGGCTTTACAGCCTACATTTCACATGGAAACAAACAACACCCCCCTTTACCTACTCCTCCCCCGGGCAAGGAAAATTCAATCTTCACCAAACATGCACTAATTGTTGACAATGACTAGAAGGTCTGGCAAAAAAAAAATCTAATGACAGCAGCAGAAGCTTGTCCCTCGAAAGGGATCATTGTCTGTGGTTTGGAAGTTTTTTAGATTTAGGGCAAGTGATGTTAAGCAAGAACAAATTATATGCAAAGAGTGCTTTTGAATTGTGTCGGCGCCGGTGTTACGGTTTAAGTGGTGACCATGGTGATATTTCCAGATGCGGCGTAGGCATGGCATGTGGATCTATGGCCCATAATGATCGTGTAGCTGACTGTCGATGCCTGTTCGAAACACCGCAAACGTCAATAAATTCATGTTGTCGTTCGTATTTGTCTCATGATCATGTTTAATGTTTGTACTACTGTAATCGTGTTCTTTGATGGCATATTTACACCACGAGTCTAAACCACGCCTGACCCAGAATCCATATGTGTCTTGCACATGTGTCATCAACAGACTATTTTCCATCAAAACTCGGGTCAATAATGGAGTTCACCAAGGAAAATGTGAAGTCATACAGGTGTACTATTAATATAAAACTTACTAACAATGATAATGCAGTACAAGAAAAAGAATCTGGTGACAACGTTTTTTATTCAGTAACGATACATTTTGGAATCTAAAAAGACACATCTTTCGAAAACACAAAAGTGCTATGTGAACATGCTGGGAAGAAAGCAAAAGGTTAGCAAGTTGAATAGGCTACGGTGACTTGTAACAAAAGTGTAAAAGGAAATATTGCCTAATATTCAAACAAATTTGTTTTGTCATTCAAAGTAGGCCTAATATGGTTCGTTTAATTTAAATTGTGTGATCCATGAATTATTTCCCTTTTTTGGAGCGAGTCGGGGGGGGGGCATTTTAAGTGGGGCGAGATGCAAACTGCGTTGAGCGATAATGATCGGACCAGCCTGAAGTGGCTTTGAGCGGGGGGAGCAGAGGGGTGAACAGTTGCGTAAGCGAGGAGCTGAGATTCTTACTGCTCCACTCCACTCATAGGCTCTGTACGGTAATTGAACTCAGTGCAGACCATGTCTGTCTGGTCTTAGGTTTACACTGTGGCACACACAAACGTAACAGTCGTGCTCCTGTATAATGAACGCAATTGATTATGCTGTTTGCAGATGGACACTCAGCTGGCCTGTATGATGAGTGAGAGCAGCGTGGATTACATTGCTCGCTTTAATGACCTAGCCCAGGAGCTGGCTGTGACTGAGCCCTCTCTTCCTCCACCCTGAAGGAAGCAGGAAGTGATTCAGCTATCCCTTGGAGAATTGGTGACCCGTTACTGAATTGTATGCTATCTTGGAAGGAACTTGGTTGTGTAATGCCCCCTCAAAGCCATCCTCCATTTGTTTATATATGTGCAATAACGGTGAACCTTAACTGATATGTAACATTGTATCATTAGAGACAAGTGACTCTCAGTTGGCTTCACTGACTGTTTTTTTTTCTTCTGTGAAATGTCCTTTTAAAACCTTAACAAAACACAACCTCAAATACAGAGAGGAAATATCTGGAGATGATTTACTAGATGTTTGTTCTTGTCAGTATTGTCATTCTATTCTGAATGATGTCCCCTCAACAACATCTATAAATACAATTTAACTCTCAGAACATCTTGGGATGAGAGTTTTTGTATTTGTGACAGCAAAACATCAAAAAGGGAATGTTAATTTATTGTAGTTTTTAACTGTAATATCGAGACTAGTTGCAAAGGTTGAACACAATAGAAATGATCAGTGAAGAAAACTGCCAGCAGCTCTTTGTTTTGTTTCAAATCACTAACCGCTCCAGTAATCTTAGATAATAAGAAGAGGTGATGGGAGGGGGGACATCAGTGTGTGAATGAGTGTCAACAGGACAGGCAGATTCAAATTTTCTCATGCAAACAGGTCAAACACTATACCGCACACACTCATTTAGTAGGCAAACCAGCAGGTGAGATTGCTGTACAAAATTGGCTTTGGGTTCCACAGAGCCAATCAACTCCCAAACAACAGAATGTGGTATCCGCCCCTTCAATTTAATTAACTTTTTTCTCTTAAGAATGGCGTGTACTTTGTTTTAGCTGGGTTTTCTGCATTACGTTTAACAAGGTATGAGAATAAGAACATTTTCAATTTTTGCATGTTGCCAATCAGTTATCTTACTCGATAATTTCATGTTTTTCCTTTTCTTGGATATAATTGTCATGATTGTATGCTTTGCTTGCAGCGTTGTAATGGACATTGTCCTTAGACCCTGTTGGCTTTAAGTAAACATGGCCTTGAGTTGCATGCAGTCAGCCACTGGGATGTAGTCACTATTGAGCAGAAAAATACAAACCTACCTTGATCCTCAATGAGACATGTAAACAATGAATGTTTTTTTTAATTTATTTATTTTTGTTTTGTTTATGCTCCATTCAGGCTCAAACACAAGACTGGCACACGTGAGGGTTTCTGAACGTTAGGGTTATGTTGTACACTAATCTATGAGTTAACTCTTTCTATAAGGCTGTTTAAATGGCATTTCAGTGTACTCTACTTAATGGGCCCACCGTTAAAGGGACACACTGCCTTATAGTGCCGTCAAAACTAAACTCCAGCTTGTTTGGAAATGCAAGCTTGAGGGGGACTATTATTTGGGTTCTAGGGGCTCTGTCAAGTGATCGAGTATTGTCCCTTTAATTAATACAGCCTCTCAATATGAAATGGATGCAGATAATCAACTATTACAATTTGAAGCCTTACACATTGGGGCTCTAATATTTTCTGTTAGTCATGTGATTGTATAATGTAAATTCCTTTGACATTTAATTGAAGCCAACGTCCTGACAGGTTAGTATGTTACAGGAGTTAACGATTCAACATGTATTCCATTTATCATCAGCATTCCTTTAACTTTTATTCATGCAATGATCCCCACACCCAAGTATTTCCTGCGTGTAAGATAATGTACTTTTTTTTATTATTTATTGTTAATGTTTGCAAAGGGGTGTTTAACTTATTAAGGACATCCAAAAAGCAAAACCCTAATGTATCATTTCATTTGTACAAAGTGTTTATTATATTGTAATTGAATTAATCCTGTGAGAATTATTTCTATTGCAAATATAAATTAAAAACAGTTTTGAAAACTTTTAATTATGTCTCAAAAAGCATGTTCGGATTTGGGAACTTCTCGTTCGCTGATGAAAACTGGAAAAAAAAGGTGATTACAGCATCATAATTTAGTAGTTGGTTGTTACTATAAATTGACAAATTCTCAGGCAATAGCAATTGTTTTTGTTAGCAAACAATGAGTTGACTGTTGGTCGGGTCATTTAGTAAGAAAAAATGTGGGAAAACACTGACAATTCTTTGTGGTATTAAGTTTCTCATTACTAATCAGTAACCCGACATCCACAGTACCAGCTTACAGCTCAGTCAATTATCTTTGGGTTTGTGTTCCTTGCGAGCTCGTGAGGACATGAGTTTAAAGAAAAGTGCAGGCCACAGAGTGCGGAGGTAGACCGCTAGAGTAGGCAGAGTCCGAGCCAATATGACATCTTTGCTCCTGTGCCGAACAGCCTTCAGAATCGCCTGGGCCACATTATAAGGATCCTGACCCATTGCTGTAGTCTTGTCCAAAGCTGATGTGAACAGGGAGCAGAGCGTAATGCAGTAGACAAAAACACATTCTGATTGTTTGGCCACCACTTGCGTTTACAAATCGGTTGCCAAGGACATTAATTAAATTAGTGTAACTGCCCTAGAAACCCTCCACCTTTCAGTGGGTTTAGCAACACATTCAGACCAATGGTCTGAATTGTCTTAATTATACAGTACGCACAATCAACAAATGCCATTTCTACTCAATTGATCTGGATCCTCACCTCCATACTTGGAGCCATCTCCAGTGACTGCATTTAGAGACAGGTTGGTTTTGATGTAGCCAGGACTGATCACAGTCACTGGGATCCCAAATTGCTTTATCTCTGCTCTCAGGCAGTCAAAGTAGGCCTGGGTGGCATGCTTAGATGCAGCATCTAAAAACAAAAAAGGCAAAGGTTAAACAGTCCTGGGGTCTCATTTACAAAAATTTGATCTTAGAATGTGCGTATGTAACGGTGGCCAGCAGGTAGCTGTGCGGTGTTTATCCTCACTCTGCGACACCTCATAGGATGCTTTGGCGACGCAGGCCAGGGCCCATAGGTTTTTGGACTGCCTTCTAGGAGCGTCCGCTTTCTGGGAGAACGGGGTTCGATTCCCCAAGGGGGACGGACGATCTCCGTCACACGTACCCTCAAACCCACGCCAAAGTTCAGATTCATAAAAACATTTGATCTTTGACATGGAAAAGTACTATGCTCCACGTCAGGTTTCAACTAGGCTTAAGGGAGACCGGGTATGGTCACACAGGTTGGTTGGCACAGATCTCACAATTCGCGCTAAAAATAACTGCCACATCTTTATGTGAGCTCACACTGTTTCAGAACATTAATCCACACATCAGACTTTCAGCCACTAAAACAAAATATTTCACATACTTTTCTTTTTGTTGAAAGTCTTTAACATATAAACTGCTTATATTAAATAAACATTTGAACATTAAAGGGAAGAGTTAGTAAAAGGTTAGGATAGCTTAACATTGTTGCTAGTGTATGTCAGCCAACAAGCTAGCTAGCAAGCAACAAATGTATCTAAAAACTCAGGTCGGGGTAGGTTGTCACAATTTAGTATCAACTTTGTCAAAGGTCGCGTTAACCCGAAATTTTACGTCATTGACTGAATATTTTTAACAATGACAGAAAAATCTGAAAGTCATCTGTCAGTTTGACAGATTACACCGAGGGGAAACTACCAGTCCTGAAGCAGGACGCCGATTTCATAGTCTTTAAACGTTGAATCAAAGTGTTTGAAATAGGCGCGCTCAGGTTAAAGTAGGGCATTCCAATTGAATCCTATTTACCTTATTTTGCCACGCCCACCTTTAAGAGTTCGATTCTTCCGCATTTGTGCTAGCACTTCCGTTTAGCCACGTTACTGTAGTTATTAGCTCACCTTGACCGGATCGACACCATGAAAATGAACAGTTACAGGAGACTAAATAAGCAATAAATAGTTCGACATGGACAACATAACACAGAGGGTGAATGAGATGAAAAAGTGTCCGGAAGATATGGCGATATTTATTATTTTGTCTGTGGGCAGTGACGGACCGTACCATAGCCTACGGGTAGTGCACTAGGCTACCGTATAATAGTGGAAAGGTCGGCCGTGACCGTGTAATCCTACATACACAAAGAGGGTTAATTCTTCATATTAAAGCCAACGTAAACTCGAGTCAAGCCATCTTCCCGAGCAACTTGACGTGTTGAACCCAGGGAGGCGCTGTGGAGACGACTTCGTGTTGCTGCATCGGCGGCTAGGAAGGTTCCGAAGTCATGCTGCATCAGTACGGTATTGTAGAAGGTAATCGGGCTAATTATCTACTGTAATGTGTACCACCCGACATACGGGGAACATGTGCATGTGCGCAATTTTACTAGTTAGACTAGACATCCTCTCGCGTATCCTGCTAGTTGATATTTGAATTGCACATGATGAATTTAGCTACCGGTACTGCGACGTTACTTCATAGTTTTCTATCCGAACATGATGTGCAGAATATACAGAATCACGTTCTCCAGTTACATTACACATGTATTATATAATGTACATGATCCCTTATCAGTCTCTTGACAGTTTTTTGACAGTTTGCAATATGTGATTGTTATTTTTCTTCTCCATCGTCAGCTGGATTGCTGGACAAAAAAAGCCAAATACAAAGTGGACTATGAAAACACGGTCTTTCCAGACAATGCATCTGATGAGCAGCCCACGTGTTTACCTGCATTAGTGGTAAACCAGTGTGCCTCGTTTGTGGTGCTGGCGTGGCTGTAATTAAAGAATAAGATAAGACAGCACTATGAGACTGTCCCTATACATCATCCTAGTTTTTAATTATTAGTAGTGATACCACTTGATGCTTTGTTCTAAATAGAACTGAAAATCAAATCTGTTCATTTACCTATCCCCTTAGGCTAAATTTAATACCCAATAATTTCCAAATTTGGCCAAAAGGGGTGCTCTATTTAGGCTTATCTGATCAAGTACCGAATGATTTACTTACTACACCTTTTTCAAAAATAGCCTTTGTTTTATTCAAGCTTGTTTGTGAGTTTTCAGTTTTAATAACTTCCACATTTGGCCACAAGTGGCGCTCTAACTAATCTTATCTGATCAGGTACCCAACCCTGTACTTACTACACCTTTTATTTTTCCAAAATATCTTTCACAGTTTTTTTGTCAAGCTTGTTTGAGAGTTTTCTATTTCAATAACTTCCACATTTGTCCACAGGGAGCGCTTTAACTAGTTTTATCTGATAAAGTACTGGACCTTTTACTTACTACACCTTTTATTTTTCCAAAATATCTTTCACTGTTTTTTTTCAAGCTTGTTTGAGTTTTCAGTTTCAATAACTTCCACATTTGGCCACAGGGGGCGCTCTAACCATCCTGCAATTTTACATATTACACCTACATTTTTTTTGTAATGTCCTTGAACATGCATTTCAAGTTTGTACTTTATATTTAAAATGTAATAGCTTCCACATTATATTTCCAAAACATAATTAACAAATATTTGGTTCAGTAGCATCTACAGTATGACACATTTAACTTTGTCTAGCTGTGTCTGACATTTATATAAATTTTATTGACAATTAATTCATGAAATATTCGTCGTCATGGACTACAGGAAATAATAGCAGGGATAGGAGGCTGGACACATCACTGTCCACTGGTGTGGACATTGCGTCCAGTCATTGGCTCTTCTTCAGCTCCTGGCTAAAAATATAAAAATCTTTTGATGTACCATGGAGAGTGTCCTGACTAGCATCATGAAGGCCTCACCCTGGACACCAAGGTGCTACAGATGGTGGTCAGAACAGTGCAGTGCCTCACCAGGTCTGACCTGCCGACCATATAGGACCTGTATAGTCACACTTCACTTTCCTACCATATTGTAGGAGTGTGGTAGCATTATAATAACATTTAAATATTATTTTTCCCCACATAGTAAGTAAATATTGTTTGTAACTCAGTAACCATAGTGCAACGTACAATATAAATGTAAGGTGTAAATAC
>JAODOY010005903.1:0-10154 GCA_025399855.1 Forbesichthys papilliferus | reverse complement strand
GGCCCCCCCCCCCCCCCCCCCCTCCCCCTCTCCCTCATGTGGCCTCGGGCCTTTTTTTTCACAGGCTTAAAACATCTGTTAACATACATGCGAGCCCCACTAGTTTTTGTAACTGTTTGAAATACAGCATGTTAAATTGAAAATACATATCATCTGTAGGTTACCTCCATAGGAGCATGCCTTCTATTGAAATAAAACATTAGCTATTACCTTGATCACAAGGAAAACCTTCAAATAGTTAATCTAGAGTCACTTTACAAAAATCTGTATGAAAGGTGGAAAATTATATATAGCTATACTTTTATTTAAATTGACGTTAATGTAATTAAACATCATGCTTTCCCTGGTCAATCATATCTGATGCATCAAAATCAATTTTATAATCCATCTGATAGATAAAAAAAGTATGCCTCAATTAATAAAATCTTTAAACATAAGGTATAGATAGTTAAAAAAAGAAAGTCTTACATTGTCTGTAGTGATCTTCAAAATGTATCCAGGAACAAGAAAGATGAATATCCCACTATAGCTCTCAACAGGTCCTCTCTTCAAGTGATCAGTTTTTCAGGAACAAAGACTGATTTTTGGAAATATCTGTCATTTATAGATCATGATGGGGATTCTGGGTAACTTTTTAAATGCATTCTGGGTAACTGGGTAGACCCCCATGAAAACGCACTAGAATTTGAATAGAATATATTTATGAATAAGGGTGATCGAGACACTTATTATTATTTTTTTTATAATGAAGAAAACACCCATTATATATTTAGAAAACACCCATACAATATTTATTTATATATTTATAAAACACACATACAATATATGTATTAAAAAAAACATATTTAGCATATACGTGAAATATAATACATTGTACACCATGTGGTTTGGGGATCGCTTGAGAGAGACTTTGCACGTCAGCCCTCAACCCTCTCCCTCTTCGTTTGTGTGTGTGTGTGTGTGAGTGTGAGCCCTATTGTCCACTCTGCCGCCCCCCATCCCCGGATAGGCATCTGCTGAAGCCAGGTCAGAAATGCAGGTTTTTTTTTACTTTTGTCAGGCGTTTCCAACGATAGCTGTTAAGAAATAATGTTTCTATGTGGTCATGTAGCTTGCTATCCAGCTCAACCCACGCCTTTACAGGTACCTGCATGGACTGTAAAAGTTTACCATCTCGTGTCACGGTTAACTCGATTAGATCACTAGGCCATGTTTGGATCAGTTCACATGTCCCAGCAATTGTACGCCGGGCGTCACCAAACCCATCCGCGTCATCAAAGCCAAACAGATACGTATTTAGGCCATGATTAAAAACATCTTCTCCACATGGCTTAGGACAGGGTGCTTTTAAATATTTTACAACAAAGCTGTACAGTAGACCCCACGTTCTGGCTTTCATTGTGATTTTTAAATGGGGTGATTCACATCCACTGATCCTCTTGTAAAATGTTATTTTCCTCTTGGGGTAATGAAACACATAGCCAAATTCTTCTTTCCCGAGATAAAAACAGTCACTTAAAAGCTCCTTTGGAGGTATCTGTGTTCTGTAATTTTGCATCGTGGGTTTTACAGGAGCCCAGCAGAATTTTTGACTAAGCTCAGGAGTGGAAACATTATACTCCTCCATCTGCATCGGCTTGGGGTGACTGCTGGTCATGTTTTTAATCTACACAATTTGAAGACTCCCGGCAGAGTGAGCTTTTAAAACATTCTAGGCACGTGGGAGCTCCTGATTGGCTAGGAATACAAAATTCCCACGCGCAGACTGTAGGAAAATTCCCACAGGGTGGGGAAACTATAACTTTTAATTATGGGGCGTGTTTGATGAAAGCATACTTATTATACTCTCTAACCATAGTAAACTAACTCAGTCCTTATTTACGTAACCACACGTAGTAGGCTATTGTTCGCTTTACTACCACATTGCAACAGCTTATCGCTGTTGTGGATTTGTACATTATGCGCTATATAAGCTGATGCTTTGTCCACATAGCGAAATAAAATAGAAAACCATATATCACACTTTTAGTTATATCATTTTCGAAATGGAGAGATATGGTGGAAAACATTCAAAGAGAAACACTATTTCGCCTGTAAACAAACCCTGTCCTTATTACATAACCATGCTGCAAAGTTGTTAAAAATGTAAAGAAACATAATAACTTACTCATAAACTGGATCAATGTTCTCCAGAAAAGGATCGTCCTCACGTTAGGCCGTTTCACCATGCTGCTGCATCGCGCATTGATGGTAGCTGTTCGTTTAAACTATAAATCTCAACCAGATCATCAAATGTGCTGATCTTAAACATTTTGATGAGAAAAAAATGGAAAAACTGTTATGATACGATCGAGTGGGAACTAGGACCCAGGTGCGGAACACAGAGACAGGAGATGGCAGATAAAAGGAACAGAGGATTTATTGATCAGGCAGGTGAGTATACAACCGTTGGTGCGGGCTGTAGTGATGAGGAGAGTAGCAGGCAGGCGGGCGGTGAGACGAGAAGTCGGCGTTGCCGGCGGGATCGTGACGCAGGTGGGCGGCGAGATGAGGAGTCGGTGTTGCCGGCGGGATCGTGTCGCAGGTGGGCGGCGAGACGAGAAGTTGGCGTTGCCGGCGGGATCATGCTGCAGGCGGGATCATGCTGCAGGCAGGCGGCAAGACGAGGAGTTGGCGTTGCCGGCGGGATCGTGTTGCAGGCTGGCAGCGAGACGAGGAGTCGGCATTGCCGGCAGGATCGTGTTGCAGGCGGGACTGCGGCGAAGAGTAGCGTAGCGTTTGAGATTGCTGGTACGTTCATCCGAGTGGGGGAAACAACAAACTGGCAATTTGTGCCAGGGCGGAAGGCTTCTTTAACCTCCGCCCAGGAAGCGGAGGTGTGAATACTGCACGTGTGGTGCACTAAGCGTTAGAGGACGTGGCAGCGGCGCTGTCCGGTGCTGAACCGGCGGCCTGGCAGTGTGGATATTACAAGTCGTGATACAATGAATTCCTATTTGATATTCACATAGATGGACTTCAAATGACCAGAAATGGGTAAGGAATTTATCGATTTTAATAACGATGGAATATTGAGACATAAACACAAAATCTGGCACTTTCATGGGAAAATGTTTCTCTCGGTTTCAGCTATGCTTGTTGTCACTGAAAGGAGTAAAGTGTTGTATTGTTGTTTTGCATTTCTCATGTCCTTGGTTTGGTCACAATAAACTTAATAAAATAAACTTAATAAAATGAACAAAAGACCATCACAGTGTTGTGAAGTATACATTGATCAATGTAATAGAATATCACTTCTGAACCCGTGGGCGGGTCCATCGGGTGCAACAGGCTAAGTTTACTATTTGATGTGACTGTGTTTTTATATTTTTGCAAGGTGGTGTCAGGTGGTCAAAAGATAATTACGTCATAATTAACCTGCACGCTGCAGGTGGGAAGTGTGGGTGACGAGAAAATAAATAAAACAAGTGTGCAACTGCAATAAAATAAAATAAAATAAAAACAGTGGGCTGCTGTGAGCGCAGTGCAGGCAGCCTAGGGCCAGCATTCATTTCAACCCAGTGCCATGACAATACCAGTCCTTGCGGGGAAAAAAACTGACCGGTCCACCGTGATTCATCCCGGTGCTCTTGATGCTCCCGATTAGCAACTCCACAGTTTGGGTTTTTTCCCCTTGAGGGTAAAATCTGGGAAATGTTTTCTATCCTTTATTACAGTCATTCTGTAGACTAGTCTTCTTTTTTATTTCTGCCTTCTGCCACTAGATGTCACACTGACAGCCGCCAATCAAGAACATTGACTCCATTTGCTGCAACACTATGTAAACAAAGAAAATATGAGATTGGACTGGAATCGAACACCCTGCTAAGGGCAATATTCCACTATATCCTTACATAGAAAATAGTAGCTGATATATTCATATTTAAAATAGACAGTTTTATCAACAATTTGGAATACTAAGAGAAGAATACTGTAGCTTCATTGCTACAAAAGTAGGCTACAAGCGTTACACAATGCAAGCAGATGAACAGTTTGGAATTTGTTGAAATGGCAAAGGAGACAGCGGCCAGAGACAGAATTAAAAATAAACTGCCAGTTTTTGACAGATTTCATACCTTGGAGGACATCACGGAAATTGTAGACACACCTCAGAGACTTCATGCCTGTCCCACTCAGATGATGACTGTACTATAGCAGCTTTCCATGTGTGTGAACATGTGTGTGCGTAATGCTTCGTGCCATGTCATTTCTCAGTAAAATTACACGTAACTTCATCATTGATGTTTTTAAATGTGTGATATTTCCCATTGTTTCATTTGTGGGCACTGGCGGCAGACCGTGACAATTTGAGTATAGATGCGTAGGCAATAGACTCGTTGCCATAATCCGACATCGTAGTGACGGGGGTTAATTTATCCATTAATGAGGCAGATACATTCAATAAATTGGAAAAAATCGGAAGTCATGCGACTGACATCACTCTAAAGAGACATTCAGACATTTGTTACCTCTGAACGGGATAATAAGTTGTAGTCCTTGTGACGGCCCTGCCATATTTTGGCTGGCCTGTTGTTCTTATTGGCTAGGATAGGCCCTAATTAGGCTAATGACGGGCACCTGGGCATGTCACATATAAAGGTGTGTTGCAGCACACTGTAGGTGACCCTTCTGGCACCACACATAGTAGCTAGTAGTACTTAGTTTGGTTAACATGCACCACATATATTCAATACATACACTTACAGACATTCACACCTCAATCTGTTATTCTGTTAGTTATTTAAGTTTGTGATTGTTTGGTTTATGGCCCTTGAGCCAGGTTTTAACAGTCCTACTCGTAAGTGAACATGCAGTAGGCTAAATAAGGAAATAGTCACTGGGTGGTCAGAGCGAGTTGTTAAAATTATTGCACACAATACTACGCGGAGCGGATTATTGTATTCACCCATGATAAATTATTAGTTTGGATATTGCGCACGAGGCGTAAGCTATAGGACTATATGCTGCCTCGCGGAGCAGACATACAGCAGCCTATATTGTAGAAGCAGAAATACACAAATAAATTAAAAGAAAACCTTTTGCATGGTTTTTAACCCTGCCTCCTTGCCCCACAATTTGATTATTATTAGCCCTATGTCTGACTGTTGCATCAATGACATTGATGAATTGATACACTTATTGCATCAATCAATGTATTAATGCACACGATAAACGCAGAAAGAAAAGGTTTACGGGCAGATTAAATCCATTGTCTGTGGGCAATGTGCATCTTGCCTGGTGGAGAAAATATTCCATGTGAGTGGCCTACAACAGTAGGCTATTGGGCTTTCTTCTGTACAAATCCCCTGGCTTCCACCTCACGTCAACTTATAAAATGTATACGGCTGACTTCGATGTTTATTTCATTCAACACAGCGCGACACATGTGACATTTTGCGCTAGGGCTGGGCAATATGGACCAAAAATAATATCCCGATATTTTTAGGTTGAATACCGATACACAATATATAACGGTATTTTCTAAAAAGTGGGCTAAATGTTATAACCTGACAAGACAGAGGAATTGTTGTCAAAAGTCCATCTGGGGAGCCGTACATTGAAACAGTTTGTGAATTTTTAAAGAAATACTTGACAGTTGACTGGATGAACCATCTGGTTGTTTTTGCTGTCGGCACCATGTTAGGCAGACCTAAACCGCGCCCATATAGCTATAAACACAATGCTGAATGATTCCGAGGCTTTCCAGACTGATTCAAGGCAAAATTAAACTGAAGTTTGTGAGATCAGGATGGTCTTGCGAGTCTATAAATGTTCAGGCCAAATGTGAGATGTCACGCACATACATTTTTTATAAAAATAAAACAATTGCAGGTTTTCCTCTTTTGTACACATACACATTTGTACAAATAAAATGTAACAGAACAAAATAGCAAGTAATGATGTAATTTAAACTATCATTGAAACTCAACACATTTTACTTAGACTAGTTAACAACGAGAATATTGGAAAATCTCACTTTATATTGATTCTGCAAGACTGTATTAAATAATATAACTATACTGCTGCATAAACTGTGTTGAAAAGCAAATGCACTTGTTAAATATCTTACAGTACAGTATTGTTTAGCCTATTGGTAACAACAAGCTATTTATGCTAATCAAGACAAATTAAACATAGAAGAAAAAAGGAGAAAACCGGAAACCTGACGGAAATTTTAAATTTTTTATTTCTAGATAAATTCTAAACAAAAACATAGGCGTTCATCAACCACCCGAACCCAACCAGACCCACACACCACCAACCTGTATCTATATCAATGGCAATATAGAGATAATGATTTTTAATTTAATGCACGTTTCAAAGGGACATGCCAATAGCAGAGCCACCAAAGTCCTTATGCCTATCTCTGGAGCCACGGCAGGCTACAGCAAAGTAAGTGAGCAGTAGCCTTGCTATAGGCTTACTTAATTGTTTTGTTTATCTGTTAGCAATAGGCCGCGCTAGCTTAGTACATAGCTTATAGGCAGTAGCACATATGCGTATATGCTACTAAATAAATGTTTATCAACTTTATAGTTCGGTATGGCTGCAGATTAGTCTATTGAAAGCCAGGACATAAGAGGATGTGCACCACTGCTTCAGAGCTGTGCCATTGTGTGTGCTTGAAAGAGCAAGGATCGCAGAATCCCCGCTTGCACGCAATGATTCAGTACAGACATGCCATTGTAAAATGCTCGATATTTCCGTTGCGTTGCGGTAGACAATCCTGCAGGTACGCTCTTCGTGACCCAACACGGTTGGAGGCACACTCTATAATGTCCGGCAATGCTGAACTCCAACTGACCGTTTTTTCTACAGCAATGGCGGATCATAGAGCCTCTAAATTGTTCCCGGAAGTTTGCCGTCAATACGTACAGTAGCGAGTCACGAGTCAACCAGGTTCCTCTGCCACCCACCTAGTTCCTTCCCCTCCATTTTGCGCGCGCGTGTGTGTGTGTGTGTGTGTGTGTGTGTGTGTGTGTGTGGGGCGGGGTTTGTGTGTTTGTTAGATCGTCTTGACATGTCCCTGAGAAACAAGCTGTTGTTTTTGGTAGTCTTGGTAGTCCTTACACTGGCTGTTTTGTGTTTGATATATTTTTTCGCAAGCCTTTGTTCCAGCCACGCCCTTTTTAAAATTATTTTTGGAGTTTATTCTGCTTTTGAGTTCTCTTTGACCTTTCGAGTGTGACAGTAGCAGCATAATATATTGTGTAATATGTGATGCACTATGGTAAGAGACGTTTAAATTATCATATTGTATATTATCAGCAATCGAGTCATATTAACGTGTATTATATCATATTAGTGGATTATCATTTATAAATCAGTAATTTAGGGAACATTAACTATTAACAGATAGTATAGCATAATGTAATGTGCTGGATAAAGTTAGCAGCACGTCGTTACCCACGACCAGGTCATTGTACATTATTTTCTCTTAATGCCATGTTATGTAAAGTTGTGAAAACGTTTTTTATTTTATTTGGTGCGGGGTGGAGAGAGTTAAATGGACCAATTGTGTTTGTTTCCTTAAAGATTGTGGCGTGTACCGTTATTGTAGAGTTGTGAGTTGAAGTGATAAATACCGCATACATTTTATAGTAGGCCGAGTATCATAGACTGCTGAATTTTTAGATTTACACGTAAAAAAAATGTAGGCTAACATGAATTTAGTGTTTTTATGTTTTGTGATTCTGTTGAAGATATTATCTTGCAGCTCATCTGATTTTGGATTGATTGCAAATGGAGGGGAAGTTAGAGGACCTACTGGTAAATGAGATTGAAAACAAGGTACATTTAACATAGGCCAGCCATTACGAATCATGGTAAATTTGAAAAGCATTAGGCAATATTGGTGTACTATATTACATAAACCATCTTATTCCTGGTCCTTACCACGACCCTGCATGTTGTAGATGTATCCCTGCTCCAACACACCTGATTCAAATGAACAGGCAATTATCTTCTGCAGAGATTGATAAATAGCCTTTCATCTGGTGTGTT
Source organism: Forbesichthys papilliferus (assembly GCA_025399855.1). NCBI lineage: Eukaryota > Metazoa > Chordata > Actinopteri > Percopsiformes > Amblyopsidae > Forbesichthys > Forbesichthys papilliferus. The sequence goes on along the minus strand of JAODOY010005903.1, from coordinate 2,111 downwards.
GGAGCTGCTGGAGCAGGAAGACATGCAGGCCAGTGGTACTCCAGGATCAGGATTGAGAAATGCTGATATTAATAATATTGAATATTTGCAACCTACTGAGATGGGATTTAACAAATATCTGGTGCCAGTACATTGTAATTCAATAATAGAACTGTTACTGAGCTATATGATTTTATAAATTGGAAATATGTTATTACATATTTATAATGGATAAAAGCAAATTGTTTATAAATATGTACCCACCCACCCATTATTATATACAGTAGGCCCAACTATACAATATTACCATGATACTTATGCCTCAATACGATTATTGAGATTTAAAAATATACATATATTTAGCAATTTATTACTTTTTCCAATTTCAAATTATGTCCCTAAAATGATTGCTCTAATCCAGGGAAGCGGGGTTCACATCCCAGGTGGGGACAGAAGCCGTCACATAGGCCTACTAAAACTTTATTTCCTAAATGGATTTTTTATTCATTTGACATCAACAGACATTGTGTAACAGACATTATTATGTATGATTGAAATCGTCACGTTACAGAGTCATATTTGACTTTGTTTTTGGACTCAAACATGGGCACAGACAGGCTGTATAAAAGAGGGGTTTATTTATGGTAACAGGAAGAATGGTAGTGGTGAAGAGGGGCAGGCAGGCATGCAGTATTTTTTGCTATTATAATAAGTGCCGTTTGGTATACTACCTTGCTAATATACAATAAAAATATGAATATTCATTTTTTTTAATAATGATATTGTTATTTAAGAAAAATTAGCTCTGGTATCCGTAGATATCCACATTAAGGAATCAGATTGGAACTTAGTAAAAATAGTGGTGAGGACCAACAATCTTGTAAGGACAGGTGCAGTGATGTTACAGGTCAGGAGGGGTGAGGACCAGTGATGTTACAGGTCAGGAGCAGCGGTGTTTGCTGGGTGCTGGTAGGTGGAGAAGCAGCGATGTTTGCTAGAGCGCTTGTAGGAGCAATGGATATTCCAAAAATTGCAAAACCTAATGGGCTTTATAAAACTTTTGACTTGGTAGATGTTGAAGCTTGGCTTCTTTTCACCTTTTTGGATTGGCTTTTGCTTCCAAGATGGCGATCTTGCCAGTGTTGTTTTTTCCTGTCATTTCTGATTTTTATTTTTTAATTGTTTTGCCTCAATTCTCAACCTCAGCCATATATTTATTTTTAATATATTATTAATTTCTTGTACTCCACAGCATATCGGAAGCCTGCTGGAAAGTCCAAGAGCTTCTTTCGCCAAGACACCCACAGCGTTAGGGAGCTCCATGAGGGAGGAACCCCCACCGTTACAAGCTGACGTAAACGTAGCTCTGAAGATTTGCACTTTCGAATCGCAAGTTTCAACATTTCACAACTTTTTTTGCCAACACAAATAGAAAGATTCAACCTTTCGAACTGCAAGTTTCAACATTCCAAAACGTTTTTGCGAGCATATGCGCCCCGTTTCTCAGAAAAACCTTTACGAGGCTTTAAACCATGAAAACAAGCAAATGTGCCGGGAAAACAGTGCCAAGTTTGAAACTCTGAAAATGTGTATTCGTAACACCGTAAAACGAGAGCTACTGTGCTACAGAAAGAAAACTAAAATACAAAGTGTTAGTGTTTTCAGGGATTGGAATTATTTTTTCAGAGTTTGGAATTCTTTTTTTCGTGCATTCAAATTAGATTTAAAGGTTTCATACTCTGTTACAACCTTTCGAACCTTATCTTTTTGGTTTTGAATCATGGCAGGATATTCATCCCATATGAGTGGCCTAGCCAAGAGCTCAGACTTGAACCTGATTGAACATCTATGGAGAGATCTGAAAATGTCTGTGCAAAGACACTCCTTATACAAACTGATGGAGTTTAAAAGGTCCTGCAAAGAAGAATGGCAGAAACTGCCCAAAAGTACTAGCATTATAATAAAAAAAACTTGAGGCTATGATTGCTGCCAAAGGTGCTTCAACAAAGTATTGACCAAAGTCTGTGAATACCTATATACATGATATTACAATTACAGTGCTGGAAAATGATGGTGGCCACACAAAATATTGACACTTTGGGCCCAGTTTGGACATTTTCACTTAGGGGTGT
>JAODOY010005902.1:0-10157 GCA_025399855.1 Forbesichthys papilliferus | reverse complement strand
TATATATGATATGATACAATATATATATTTTTACGCATTCCAATGTTTATCTTGAAAAATATCATATTTCATATTATTACTCATACTGAGGATTAAACCCATTTGAACATGACTGTTGATTCTATTGTTTTGACGAATTTCAAGCAGAACAATAATTATCTTATAGTGGCAAGAGTAAGGATGCTGTAAGGACAAAACAAGACTATCTTACTGTCTACCAGAGGGGCATAATTTTGGGTGAAACAGAGATCTATCAAATTAAAGCTCTTGATGAGCTCTTTCTAAGTGGCACAGGTGAATCCTTAATCAATTTGGAGTTATTCATTGAAAACCAAAAGACTTCAATACTGAACATGCTAAGCCAGTTTGTGCCAAAAGGACGTAAATGCACTTATGCCCTTTGCATTGAGTAATGTATATTTGGAAAACGTGTAAGGATTTTCAATTTTTATTTTATCACAATATATTATTATTTCTTTTAAACTGTATGTTATGCTTTCATATCGTCATCAGATGGGCCGATGTATTTATGAAATGGATGGTTGGTTCCAAAAAGGCGCAGGTGAATTTTAAATTTTTTTTTTTGCTCTCCTTATATAACCCCCCCCCCCCCCCCCCTTTCCCCTTCAGTTACATTTACACTGTAATAAATTCTACACTGAAAACTAAGTAGGCTTACTTGAATATTAAGGTAAGGTAAATTTCATATATAAATATGGAGTGTATAAACGCCTGATCTATTAAACAAGGGGCCTGATTAAAGTTTTGAGAACGTTGTAATTATTATCGTTATGCTGTCCTCTAGCAGTGTTCAGGTGGAATTACACTTTTCACTGTTCTGTACATGCCACCACTAGAGGTCACAATCCTTTAATATATGTAAAGGAGTTGGAAATAAGGAAACATCCTGAGACATTTGTTTTATAACTAGGTCTCATAATGATCTACTTCTGTGAGTGTGTGTTCCGTGTAGTTAACGTACAATGGTTACAAAGCAACACAAAGCTGAACCTTCAAGTTTATTATTAATATATGTCATGCCCATGCCTTGAACTCTCCAATCAACCAGTATCACTTATATACTCGCTACTGATTGTATCTTATTCTCAGGGAGTCGACCACTACATATCTCAATATGTGCCTTTCTTACACTATGGTAGTAGTTGGCTTGTATTCTGCAAATAAATAGTAGATTCCAGCAAAGACAAAAACAGAATTAGTTCAAAGGTGTGCACATAACATAATAGTATTGTAGTGTAAACAATTTGATATAAAGTTTTTCTTAAAGTATATGCTATTTCAAAAAAACGAAGCACTGAAATATTCTGGATAAAAAACACCACATGTGATATGTTTATGGGAAACTGTACGTTAAACATTTGAAAATTAATTTTAAAAAATGTCCTATGGTTTTGTAAAAACATTTCCAGTTTACACTTTGATTTGAAAATATAGTACCTTCTGTGAAACACTTGTACCTTGTACTTATTGTGTGAAAACAATTAATATTTTTCAAACCCAAACATTTCTGGAACAAAACTTTTAACTCTAGATAGACACATATTTGGCCCCATCAGCTGCACTTCAGCTCAGTCAAAAAATTGAAATACTTGTATTTAACTTGTTATAAATGATCATATATTCAAAATATACTGTATATATTACACACACACATACGCACACTCTTAATATAGTAACAAGTGCAATAAGTGGCATTTCACTGAATAACAAGTCTAAAATGTAACAAACTGACAGCAAATCTTTTAAAAAGTATAAAAGCCTATAAAAACTAGTTCTATATAAGAGAGAGAATATCGAACAAATAGGCAAACACAAACCACAAAGACATTCTTAAAAACACAACTACATGTATCAAGCACCAAAGCTATATGGGAAAAAATAGGGTTTTCTTTTTGGCATCATCTTCTTTGGTTAAGCGGCAGTGGTTAGCACTGCTGTCTGACAGCAACGGGAGCGAGGGTTCAAACATGACTGAGGTGGATTTCCGCTTCCGGCTGCTTTATAGTGAGCTCCACACCAATGTACATGTATGCATGTTAAGATGATGCTTCAGCCATTGCCCTTGCCAGAAATCACCAAGCTTGAATTCCGATACGGCGCTCAAGAGACGTGGATGCTTTTTACGCACTTTTCATGTAATTGAATTGAGGCATTGAAGCACTGATGTCAATGGAATGCCATAGTGCAGTGTGACCGGTGCTCAAGAATAGTAAGATGATGACATCACAGGGGCGCTGACTTTAGAATGTACATGCTTTCCATACAAGCAGGACACTCAAGGCACTTTGGGCAGTGTATCGGTTCCTATTGGGTTTGTCTATTTTGGGGCTCCATAGATTTGTATCCATTCTTAGAAGGCCACAGACTGCTCCACAGCACATCTTTGGGTTCATCTTTTTCCTCCCTTCATATAGGAAGGAATGGCTCCTCTGGCTGTTAGACCCTCAAAGCGCTTATATGTGTAGTTGATGAAGACCCAATCCTTGCTCTTGCAGTCAGCCTCCGTTTTATTGCTTACTGCTGCAGATGAAGCTAGACAGACGGGGAAGGAGACAATGGTGAAATGCTCAGATACGTTTGTCACATTATGACAGCTACAGCGTTTAAGAAACAGGAGTTACTGGTGCAGTTGATTGGGTATATTACATGTTTGGGCTTGATCATCTTAATGGGCAGAAAGCGACGTGCAGCCAAACTTAGATAATGCACGTTAAAAGATAGTTTAGCTCTGCTAGTTTATATTGAGAGGGAGTGAGTTGTTGCCGGCATAGCAATAGTCTTTCTGATAGAACGGTGTCCTGTATCTCCTCACCTGCTGGATGGAGAATGTCAGAGTCAGGGAACTCATCAAAGTTTGATGTATCATCAATGCTCTTGATCTCTATTGGGATTGCTGCAGGTCTCTCTCTATGAAGAAAGAAAAGTATTATTATTATGATTGTTATTTTAAATATAATAAATAACAAGTAGCCTGGTATACAGGTTACTATGCTGTGCACCAGCTTAGTAATGTGATTAGATAAAGCCGTGCTCACTCGCCTATAGGTTCAGATACCTGTAGATAGCTCACTCCCTGCTTTTACATACAGAACAGGTTTGGTAATGATATTCCCACGCTAGTGACTGGATACTATGGTTTACATCTAAACTTAAAATCCCAAGTATATACTGTAACATCCCTAATTAGAAAAAGGAAACAATAATTGTATGAATGGCAAGGATGCTACATGGTGCACATTAGAATACTTATTGTGCATGTATATTGTGATAAAGAAGGCTTTATTAGCTAATTACTGTATATCATATGTTCAATTTGTGGTGCTCATATCAGCAGGAATACAGTCCTATCCACATAACAACATGCAAAAACGTTGGTTTTCAGTGGTTGTTACCTGATGTGGTCATAATCAACTCCTTCAAAGAAGGGATTATTCTTTATCTCTTCAACTCCTGAAGCTCCAATTCTGTGGTCTGCCTCACAGCAAAACCTACGTGAAGATACACAGGCAAATTACAGTTAAACAAATGTACACATGAAATATGCTAACTTCTGGACATCTACACTATATTCTGCACTATAATATTTGTTAGATATTTTTTACAGACCTAAGGATGAGGTCTTTCGCTCTCTCAGAAATGGGCACCTCCGGGGGAAAAACCAGAGTCTCCTTCCAGTTCATCACCTTTTTATAAGTTTCCTGAGGGGTCTCTGAACAGAAAGGAGGGTAGCCTGCAGGAAAACAGAATCACACCTCCAAATAACTCCATCATGACTATTACCTACAATTACAATTAGATCATTTAGCAGAAATCATTATTCAAAGCAACGTACACTAAATTCAACTACAAGTATCAAAGAACAGGGAGAGATTTCACATCCTCTGCAAGCATGATAACAAACAGCATAACATAAATGTAACATAATACAAGTAATCCTTCTTCAGATACAAATAGTATAAAAGACACTAAATATAATTCATTACAAACTATATTGTTTTAATATGCAATAAGAAATGATGGTGGCATGTTAACACAGTGTTGCGTTGCGTACCAATCAGCATCTCATACATTATGACTCCCAAGCTCCACCAGTCACAAAGCTTGTTGTATCCTGTCTGCATGAACACCTCTGGGGCGATGTAGTCAGGTGTTCCTACAGTGGAGAAGGCCTAACACAATGTATGGGGGAAGGTGAAAGGTCACTAATGGAAATGGAGAAGTACATTAGAGCTATAGCTTCCTCAATAGTGACAAAGCCCAATGCTGCCCTTTCTGTGTGCCAGCATATTTCCCAGTTTTCACTTCACCTCAGAAAATTACACAAACAATTACAAAGGTAAAGGTGCTTTTTTGGTCACATACACATACATGTAGCAAAATGTGTATTTAACCCATCCCTCAAGGAAGCAAATAAGTTAATATACACAAAAAGCTATGCTGTTTTGCATGCCAATAAATACTGTTGCAGTACCTCAGAAAACATGGTTTCCATTCTGTTTATGTACATATACAGCCAGAAAGATGTATTAACAGCACAACTGCAACATTTTGTCTTATTATTCAGCTCCACTAAAACCAATGTGTTGTATTGATTCAACTAATAACATGTATCGACACCTAGTAGCACCACCTCAACCACAAATAGTTTTACATGGAAAGGATGCTGACTAGCAAAACAAAGCAGAAACCAGAGCTTGCAATCTCACAAGGCTATATAAGGTTTATATGGATGCCACAAACAAAACAGCCAGTAAGCAGCAGTCATGAGGGCATAAACAAGTCATTGAGGGAGCCAGATGGACAATGTGATATACTGGTGGCTAGGAGGTCATAAACAGGAACAGCAGACAGCAGAACAGTATTTCTTCTTCTTCTTCTTCTTCTTCTTCTTCTTATTATTATTATTATTAATAATAGTATTATTTTATTTTTGTACAAATAATAGGATATTTTGGGTCATTTCAATTATATTTTAATTGCAATTGCAATTACAATATAACAACCTCGTAATTGAGTTAAAATAGTTCAGTACTACTGAGTAATTAGAATTAGTCCACTTAAAATAACGTTTGAAGACAGCACACAATTCATAAAGAAAACTAACAAATAGGCTTTAATTGTTCAGTTACCCCACTTAAATCTTATCTATTACAGTACACACAGTATAACTAACTACCTGTTTCTTACTGTTAATTCCAGCTATTCTCTACCCCTGATCCACAAAAACCATCTGCATACCAGATGTGGTCAGTCTTGGCATCTGTATATATTCTTCCCCTTTCCGACTGTACAGCCAAGGGGAGTTTTTAAAACAAAATCTTATATACAACATATTATTTGAGTCAAGCAAAAGCCCTAACAATCTCCAGCTAGAAAGATAATGAAAGTAAACCCACCCATAAATGGTGTTTTCTCTACAAACAAAACAGTAAATTCGCTTACCAACTGTCTCCTGTTCCTCTTCCATGTCTCCGCTTTCCTCTTAGAGTTCAGGTTCTGAGAGGCTGGGTAAGAAAAAGTTCATATGTATTGACTGTCTCCCAAGAAAGATTTGAAACAAAATGCACACAGTAATTATAGTCTAGTAGGGGAAAATACATTGTAATGTTCAGTGGCAGTTGAAATAACAATCCACCTAAAACAGAACAGAAATACAGTACTTGCCTGGCTGTATGGCCTTACATCACAACATATTTATCGTACACATTTTATTCAGCAGCTATATACTGTAAAGCTATACAGCTGCACTCACTGAAGTCACTGGACAAACTGTGGTTGAGGTTTCTGTAGAACTCCGTCCTGTGGGCCTTCTTGAGGCCCGTACAAAGCCCAAAGTCTGACAGCTTCACATGGCCCTAAAGCCACATGCATGCACACATCAATGAACACAGACAGAACACAGCCAGGCAAATAAAGGCATAACTGAGTTATGAGATGATGTGTGATCATAAATATCCCGCTAAAGGGAGTGAATAACATGTCATACGTCTGTTATAACACAATAGCAGTGTTTGTCTAAATTATCTGGCCAGTGAAGATTTCAACACCATAGGTAAGAGTTCACACAGACTGACCCTTGAAGAATAATTTAAACAACTCGTTCTATCTATTGTGGACTGTTACTGCTTTAAAGACCTACCTACAACATGTCAGTCTTGATGAGATGAAGTTCCAAAGTTCTTTCAATTAATAGTTTGTGTGTACTATATACGTGTCTATGCGTCTAAGAAATAAAATATTTCGCCAACCTTAGAGTCAAGCAGGACATTATCAGGTTTGATGTCTCTGTGGATGAAGCCCATCTGGTGGATGGAGTCAATAGCCAGGACAGTCTCAGCTACATAAAACTGAGTTTCTTCTTCAGTCAGCGTATCTTTCTTCATCAGTAATGTCATCATGTCTCCTACAGAACCACAGCCAGAATACACAAACTATAGCAGCTTGGTACAGAGGTTCCCTAACATGACCTGAGTTAATAGGAAAATAAATCTCCCATGCAATTATTTGCATAATCTACATTTATTCACTTAGTAATTAGGCGTTAAAAATCAACCATATTTTCTAATGCTACTTTTATTACACATTGGGCAAAGAATGAACAATGCTTCCATAACATGGACAGAGCTAGTATGGATTGTGCTCTCTGTGATTAGTCTCGCAGAGCCAGCCTTCACGTACGTAAAGTCTGGAACACAGCTCTGGCTAACTGCGTCAGTATCTGCCTACTTGACAAGCAAGGTATTTTTATTAACATGCACGACGACCAACTATGTAACTCAGTGACCAAGTGGGACGTTAAACTTTCAATGCGGAACATGAAACATCAAGTATCGTAAATCTGTAAAATGTGCAGGCTACGGTTCCTGCTAGAAAAATTTAATTTAATTTTACTAATTTAAAATTAGTAAATAAAGCACTGTGCTATCTAGGCACTGTAAATTACAGAGACCAAGGCGTAGTAGTCACTTCAATAATGGGGAGGAACTTATTATAATGTGGGGGGTTTGGGGGTCCTCCCCCAGGAAAGTTTGAGGGTTAAACACTTAATTTCCTGCATTCTGGTGTAATTGCATGCACCCATTTGTGCCTGTGTGTGTGTGTGTGGGATGCGTAAATACAACTGGAGATGCTATTAATGTAGTCAGACATTATACCAACTGATAGGACTAGCTGCCTAGTCAGTTGATGTTTCACAGTCTTGCCTCAGAAATTAATATTTTTACGTTATGCCACGAGACTATAGGCAAGTAGGCCATAGCCTACAATCACAAACATGGTTACTGATAGGCTTAAATTAATTGGGTCTGTTCAAGGAGCAGAAGTCACACAGCCAGACAAATCTCTGGTGATCAGCAATGATCAGCACATTATGTGAATATTGCCTAAATAGCCTACGATATAGCCTCAGGGCAAGAGCGGGTTCAAGCCAACCCATGCAGGCCGGCAGCATGGAAGACATTACACAAGCCTTTTACATGAAACACAACAACTACTGACAACTACTGACAGACTACTGATAGACAACTACAGTTTAAAGTTGGTGAAAACTTACCCTGTTCAACCAATCAGACGGTGAGACAGAAATAGCCTGCCTGTTCCATAGCGAGACTGCCGCATTTTGCCAGTAAATCACGTGCTTTGCAATGCGAACAGCCAATGGGTATTGACAGTATTACTTCCCGAAAGTCCGAGACGGACACGTCGAGCTTACAGGGGTATATGCATCAGACGTTCAGCATAGAGTTACTTATGTGACGTAGTGCTAATGAACGGCTGAGACCAATCCATGATTAACAATGGTTCACATTCCCGCTTCTCTACAATTGCAATTGTTTTATTGCAGTTTTCCTTACACACCTCCAGGTAGGAACTCCATGAGCAGGTAGAGATTAATTTTATCCTGGAAGCTATAAAACATCTTCACTACCCACAGTGTGTCTGCCTGGACCAAGATATCTCTTTCAGCTCGGATATGTCCAACCTAGAGATAGAAACAAAGAAATAAAAACACAATCACAGGACATACTCCCAAATATACTGATGTTATCTAAACATATGTAAGGGCTCTGTCCAAACTGTTATCAGTTGCTTAAATTATATCTTAGTTGTCTATACATCAATTTATCCGATGCTATGCATTATGCTCGTTAATTCAGTGTTATGCAGCAAATTCACCTCAAACTACATTGTTAAAAAAGCAAAATAAAGCAGCAAATGGACTGCATTTATATAGTGCTTTACATTATTTGCCTCACATTCACCCATGATCACTCACTGATGGCAATGTCAGCCATGTAAGGAGACACCTGACCACCGGAAGCAGTTAGGCTTAGGTGTCTTGCTCAAGGACACCTGGTGAGGAGTTAGCGGGGTTTGAACCAGTGAGTTCTTGATCACCTATCACCCCCCTCTACTTGCCACCCCAACTGGCCGCAGTTGGCAAGCATTTCCAATGCAATGCATACAAGTGCACCGCACAGTCACACACCTGCTCTTTCTCCAGCATGTCGGCTTTGCGCAGGATCTTCATGGCATAGACGTGACCAGTATCCTTCTTTTGCACCAGTCGCACCTTGTGGTCGGACAGACAAGATATGATAGGTCAGCATATGGTACAGGGTAAAATATGTCTTTGAAATACATAGTCAGAATCGCATGTATTCATATTAATGCTCACCTCTCCAAAAGCTCCCCGGCCAATCACCTTTAGCGATTCAAAATCCTCCAACCCTAGTCTGGTTCGCTTTAGTCTAAGGAACTCTGTCTCTTTGCGTGCATGCTGGAAACGTCTTAATCGCTTCTGCAAGACAGTGGTGTGTCAATGTGTGTGTGTGTGGGGGGGGGGGGGGGTTGTGTCTGCTATGTGTCGTCATCAGAATTCACCTCCTCATCAGGAAGACCCTCTTCGTCCATCACCCTCTCCAATTTATGTTGCCTAGAAGCAATGACAAGTTCAAAGGCCAATGTACGGCTGCTTGATTTTGGACAAAAATCCTAATCACGATTTGGTCAATATTGAAATAACAATTTTATTTAACATCATTACTCATTGACTTTGGAAAGATGTTGCAGTTACTGGTACTGCATTTAAAACAATACAATGAAACAGTTAAACAAATCAAGTGAAAACACCTTTCACTTTCACCCAGGGAGGGGCGAGAGTTTGCATGGTGTGTCATTCAGAACACAATATAAAATGAGAGTGTAGTAAAAAAATGATGTTTTTTTAATTGTTAGGATCTAAAATTGAATTTGATTAATTGCAACGCTACGTCAATGTCAAATTTCAAATTACAATTCAAGAGGTTATCTTACAATAAAAACAAGACAATCTGTAACAGTGTTTCCTGACAGTGTTGACACATGACTGACAATTCATAATGGTTTGGTCTGCAATATCCTAGCCTTGGTAACGCATTTCCAATATGGGGGGGCGAACCTTCTGAGGCAGAACCGTATAGCACTTAAGGGAGAGGTATTTTTAATTTGACCGAGTTCAAATATCAACAAGCTTTCTCTAGAGTGACTATACAGTACCTTTAACCTCCATTGTCAGTTAGGTATGTGATGAAGAACATGAAAACCATAGGTTTTAACTGGTCCTAAACTTGCCACTGATACAGCTTAAGGCACAATCATTGTCATTTGGTAAAATGGTCATAAATAAGATAGATTATATAAAACTGCCGTATCTGCTTGATAAAAATGCTGATAATGCTCTCTATATTGCGGACTGCAATGTAATAAACTGGCACAAATGAGAAATGTTAGCTTCTATGTTGTTCCTGTTCTGTGATGGCATCAATGCTTTTTTTATAAGAAACATTCTTCTCTTGAAGTCACATGACAAATAACAACTTTTTATATTAATTTCACTACTTTATGCAAGATTGAAGTTTGTCTGTTTTTAACATAGTTGATTTATGAGTAATGTATATATAATGAGAGCCTGAACGTTTAATCATCTTATAAAACGATAGTTATTAGATGTAGTAACTAATGTTTAGTTTGGCTCATTTGTAAGGATTCAGTCGCATGTGCACACACACACACACACACACACACACACACACACACACACACACACACACACACACGCACACACGCACACACACACACACACACACACACACACA
>JAODOY010005901.1:0-10157 GCA_025399855.1 Forbesichthys papilliferus | reverse complement strand
ATTATGAGAGGTATCTATTGAAGTCGGACTAAGTAGGACTGAAGGCCTAGGTGTGAAATGCACGGCCCGCCACTGCAAAACTGTTTACCAAGAGATTATCAATCCATGCCTTCAGTGCATGTACACACACAATACAAGAGTTTTGTTAGCAAGCAGTATATTGCAGCGCAGGTGGGTGCAAAGAAACGTTCAGACCAAATAATACATATCTTCTGAAACATTGTGTGTGAGAGGGGCTTCTTCGATCCTTGCGCTCTCAAACACACACACACACACACACACGTGCGTGCGTGCGTACGCATTATAATATAATGCGTACGCACATGATCTTCACCCCAGCTAGTGCACGTGTATAATTATTATACACGTGCACTAGCGGCGGTGAAGATCCTCTCATGCCCTGGCTATCAGTATTCTTCTGCCAGACCGAACTATAAAGTTGGTTAGGCCTCCGTAAACATTGTTTATTTAGTAGCATATACGCAGACGTGTAGGCTTTTAGTGAGGCCTACCTGTCTCCAGAGGATTTGGTGGCTCTGCTCTGACAAATTGTCTGTCCCTTTGAAACGCTGTCCAATTCGTCACCATGGCTATACATGCACAATTTGGCGGCTCGGGTTTGGGTGGTAGATGAATGCATATTTTTGCAGGTCGAGCAATGCGGGTTGTAAAAACAAATGCATGACCCACGCATCACACGTGTGGTGTTAGTGAGCAGAGTACACACACACACCAGGCACACACCATCCCAGCTGTGTGCTCCTGTCCTGGGCAGAGCGTGCGGCGTGCCCAGCCTACCCCACGGAGCTGGTCCTGGCCCTGGACATGTCCCGCAGCGTGGAGTCTCACGAGTTTGAGCGCATGCGCTCTGTCCTGCTGGAGCTGCTGAGCGACCTGGAGGTCGCCGAGAGCAACTGCCCCACGGGGGCGCGCGTGGCGGTGGTGGGCTACAGCACCCACACCAAGCACCTGGTCCGTTTCCACGACTACCGGCGCAAGCAGCAGCTCCTGGATGCGGTGCGCAACGTTGCCCTGGAGCGCACCACCAGCCAGCGCCACTTGGGGGCGGCCATGCGCTTCGTGGGCCGGCACGTCTTCAAGCGCGTCCGCAAGGGCGCCAAGGTGAGGAAGGTCGCCGTCTTCCTCAGCGGCGGGCCCGTCCAGGACACCGACGAGGTCGTCGCGGCGATAATGGAGTACCGGGCCATGGACATCGTGCCGGTGGTGATCACGCTAAGGGACAGCCCCGAGCTGCACCGAGCATTCCAGGTGTGTTGGGTCCCTGCTCCACCACGGGGAGCTCTCACTCACATTGAACAGCAGGGGTCCCCAATCCTGGTCCTTTTAGGAGGAAGGAGACATGTTAGGAGACGTGTTAGGAGATGTGTTAGGAGGAAGGAGACGTGTGAGGAGATGTGAGCAGGTTAGGAGATGTGTTAGGAGGAAGGAGACGTGTTAGGAGACGTGTTAGGAGACGTTTTGGGAGACGTGTTGGGAGACATGTGAGGAGACATGGTCAGAGGCGAGGGGCATCTAGGAGACAAGGCGGAGGCGTGCTGAGCACGTTGTCATGGCAACAGGAGCATGAAAGCAGCATGTGTGATGGGAGCGGAGGCCGGGGGAGGAGCCTGTGCTGCTCCACATGCTGAGGTCCCTCTTTAACATCAGCTGTTCCGTCTCAGGCTGATGACACGCGCAGCTCCATCTACACACTGTTAGGACGGACAGGAGAGCTGACTTCTGACCTGCAGACGGTCAAACAGTGTGCCATCTGCTACGGTAAGTGACAAGGCTCACGTGACGGAGTTACATGTAATGTGAGTGTGTGTGGCATCCAGACAGCTGACTGTGTGTTACTTTTGTTAATCTGACGAGGTAGGAAAGATGGACAGAACACCGGCCCTGTCAGTCTAGTCACTACAGTACAACTAGCTTTACATACCAGGCCAGAAGTGTTGTAGGATAATATGATGATAATATGATAATATGATATATGAATATATGGTGAATAACTAATATTGTCCTACCAGGCCTTAACTATGCTACCAATCTGCAACAGGCTGTTAGCCTAATTGCACTAGTTTAAAGAGAGAAAACAGACTAAAGGCTGACGAAAATGTATTTATCTATTGTCTGAAAAACTACTAACTACTAAAAGTACTTAGGACAAAAATGACGACTAAATCGATACTATTAACTACTAAGTGTATATTCATCTAAACCCAAATGGCTGCCCAAACGCTGGTGCATGTGTGTGTGTGTGTGTGTGTGTGTGTGTGCGCCCCCCAGACCCGTGCCGCCCATCGGTTCTGTGCCCCATCGTGTCCCCGGGCCCCCAGCAGGGGGCGGTGGACCTGACACTGCTGCTGGACGGGTCGCGGGAGGTCCAGGCGGACCAGTACCGTGGCGCCCAGCAGCTGCTGGGCTCCATCCTGGAGCAGCTGGTTGTGAGCTCCGCCGGCGGGGCAGACCCCGGGGCCCACGTGGCACTGCTGCAGGCGGGCCAGGGCGCGGCCAAGCGGGGCAACAGCAGCTCCATGCGGCAGCACGTGCAGCAAGCGGGCGGGGAGCTGGCGTTGGGCGCCGCCCTGGACATCCTCCTCCGGGATCAGCCCCCACCCCCCTCCGGCGGCCGAAGGAGGCGGAGCGCCTTGCTGGCGGTGGTAGGGGCCAAGAGCGCCTCCTGGGACGCAGACGCGCTGGAGCAGGCGGCGAAAAGGGTGCATTGCAAGGGCGTGGCCGTGCTGGTGTTGGCCGTGGGCGACCGCTACGACCGCCAGCAGGTGGAGCAGTTAGCCAGCTTTCCCCTAAAACAACACTTGTTGCACCTGCAGGACCTGGGCCTCCCTGAGCAGCTGTACGCCCAGCGCTACATCGGGGCCTTTCTGTCTGTGCTAGCTAGTACGTATACACACTGTATGCTACGTCAGGGCCTTCCTGTCTGCTAGCTAGTACGTATACACACTGTATGCTACGTCAGGGCCTTCCTATGCTAGCTAGTACGTATACACACTGTATGCTACGTCAGGGCCTTCCTGTCTGCTAGCTAGTACGTATGCACACTGTATGCTACGTCAGGGCCTTCCTGTGCTAGCTAGTACGTATGCACACTGTAATCTACGTCAGGGCCTTCCTCTGCTAGCTAGTACGTATGCACACTGTATGCTACGTCAGGGCCTTCCTCTGCTAGCTAGTACGTATGCACACTGTATGCTACGTCAGAGCCTTTCTGTCTGTGCTAGCTAGTACGTATACACACTGTATGCTACGTCAGGGCCTTCCTATGCTAGCTAGTACGTATACACACTGTATGCTACGTCAGGGCCTTCCTGTGCTAGCTAGTACGTATACACACTGTATGCTACGCCAGGGCTTTCCTGTGCTAGCTAGTACGTATACAGTATAATACATTACTAGGCTATATAATGTACTCTATGCAGAAATAAAAATACAATTGTATAAATGGTAAGTACATTTTATTTATATAGCACATTTTCACAGATAAGAAGTCACAAAGTGCTTTACAGTCAAACCAAAATAGTAAAACCAGAAAAATGCAGTGATCGCTTACATTTTAGATAGATATAGATATTTTTAAACACTAGTGAGACCAACTTACTAATGATTTGATGTGTGTGGGTGTGTTCTCTCCCGATCCAGGTGGAATCAACTCGTACCCCCCCAAGTCTCTGCAGAAGCAGTGTCGGCTGCTTAGCGGACAGGAGCAGGGTCAGGAAGTGAACAGGTAACGCTGGCATTGCCAACACAGCTATATTGATCCTGGCTGGCTTGGCTCTCAGCTCAATGTTAGTTTGATAGTTTGCTAGCGGTCCAATCAGGGTGGGGTTATGAGATGACAAGCGTCTTTCAAAATGGTGGTAGAGCTAGATGATGAGATTAAAACAGTTGCAGCAATGCTGATTGGTTCAGCGTTGTCCAATAGTTTCAAAGTTTACCAGAGGTTTACGCCCAGTAGGAGGAAACAACTGGGAACATTCTTAATGTCGCGTCCAGACCCTGTTCAGTGATGTTTGGGCCTGGTTCCACCAGGCTGCAGCAACACAGCCTCAATATAGAAGACCCGCCAATATAAACAGGGTTTATAGTGATACTCTTGTTTATGTGGCTGTTGATGATCAGTTGTCTGATGGTGTGTGTGTGTGTGTGTGTGTGTGTGTGTGTGTGTGTGTGTGTGGTCAATATGATTGGTCCCCAGCCAAGGGCAGGCTGAGCTGGAGGAGCAGCAGGAGGTGTTCCAGGAGCAGGTGGGGGGCCAGTGGACCCACCTGGCTAACCAGGAGCACCAGGTGGAGGTGACGGAGGACTTCAGCAGGGGGGACGGAGAGGCTCTCCACCGGCCCCCTCTGAACGGTAGAGCTCACACACACACACACACGCACGCACGATTTGAACCATGTGTGAAACCTGTGTGTGTGTGTGTGTGTTATAAATGTGTGCATGTGTTATTATAAACGTGTGTGTGTGTGTGGTTGCAGCACGCTGCTCCCTACAGGTGGACATAGGTAGTGCATGTGTTATTATAAACGTGTGTGTGTGTGTGGTTGCAGCACGCTGCTCCCTACAGGTGGACGCAGGTAGTGCATGTGCAGAGGTCGTCCTGCGCTGGTTCTTTGACAGAAGCATCGGCGCATGCTTGCAGTTCTGGTACGGCGGTTGTCACGGTAACGCGAACCGCTTCCACAGCGAACGCGAGTGCGTCCAGACGTGTGCCACTGAGCGTAAGTCACAGCCGCCCCCTCTGGTGTGGGTTGTCAACAGCAGGGGCTAACACACTCTGGCATTATCTTGTCTGGGCCACCGCTGTGGCTAGAACTGCCTCAAGACCCGCCTACTTGACACGAGAGCTTTTTTGATTGACACCAACTACTAAACCCATTGACCCAATCGCATGGTCAACATACAGAGAGGAATTCGGCCGGAAGATTAACCCTTGTGTTGTCCTATGGGTCAAAATGACCCGGTGCACTTTCCAGTAGAGGGCAGCAACCACAACACGGACATATGACATTTCGCAGTTTGCTCCCTCTGCTGCTAGTCTGCTGAAATGCCTTAGGACCGCACAAGGGTTAAATGACACAACAGACAAGTCTGGCTGCTAGCTGCTAGCATTTAGCTGCTAGCTGTTAGCTGCTAGCTGCTAGCGTCGTGCCAGAATTACGTATAGTTTTGTGTAAACATGCTAACGACGCTCAGCAAGAGTCGTAGCGTAGTGCGATTGGAGACTGAGAGCAGGTCAGTCAGAAGACGTGTGTTTACATGCACATATTACAGTTTTTGCTAGATAGAAAAGTAATATGCCGTTTACATGACTCGTAGCAAATCTGGAATATTGACAGAATAGAATAATAGTGGTATACTAGTCTCTAATCTCTGATCCTGCTATTATGATTCATATTTTAATTTATAGATTGATTTTAGTTTGTTTATTTTATTTTCAGGTTATTCAGTAAACTCTGTGTAGGGATTCCATCCATCCACGGGGTGGTGTTGCTCATGCATGCTTCAGCGGCGCCCCTACGTGTCTCTACGTGCGTACCTTATGCCGCCATGAGCATGTTATGCTTCTGCGCTAGTCTGTCGGCCGCCCGGACCTCTGTGCGTTGAATACACATGCGATTGATGCCAAGCCCCAAAGTGCAGAAGCGCCATGTCTTGTTATGCGGCAGAACGTTTTGAAATAAGCATATCAAAATATTTCTCTCCAGCAAATCAACATATATCATAGAAAACAATCTGTGCTGACAAAAATAGTATCTTCAAATACCATTTTTGCTGTTTGAACAACAAGGACATCCCATAGAGACCCTCCTGTCTTGGCTACTAATACAGTGTAAAACGTTTAGAAATAAGCATATCAAAATATTTCTCTCTGGCGAATCTCTTAGTTACACCAACATTTTCATAGGAAACAACCAGCAGACACACATAGTATTTATAAAAGGCTGTTTTTACCGCCCGACAACAAGTAAATACCATCGTATATCCCCCTAAGGCTGCATCGCACGGACGGACGGACGGACGGACGGACGGACGGACGTGTAGTTCCATTTCTAGAGGTGTGCATCACCCTGTAAGGTTCTCCATAGTGTGGCTACGGGGAGCCTACGTAGGTGCGACGCAGGGGGCCCTTACAGGGGCCCTTTACAGGGGGCCCTTACAGGGGCCCTTACAGGGGCCTTTACAGGGGCCCTTACAGGGCTTACAGGGGCCCTTACAGGGGCCTTTACTGGGGCCTTTACAGGGGGCCTTACAGGGGGCCTTTACAGGGGCCCTTACAGGGGCCTTTACAGGGGGCCCTTACAGGGGCCCTTACAGGGGCCCTTACAGGGGCCCTTACAGGGGGCCCTTACAGGGGCCCTTACAGGGGCCCTTACAGGGGCCTTTACTCCGGTGACCGGTGCTGCATGCAGTGGTATTAAGGCAAACACCCACGGCTTCTTATCAAATGTGATTTACATTATAATAAAAAGGTTTTGGGAAACACAGCAAACACATTTATTTAAATGAAGTGATCCCAGTTTGTTAGCTAAACAAATACATTTGTCATAATCGTTGCCTGCTGGTGGAAGTGTCAGTTGAGTTTACGCTCTAGTTTACGGTGGATTCTGTGGTTTCTTCACATTCGAACCTTTCAGTTTTAGAACTGCTTGGGGCTCCAACACATTTAATGTGTTCAGAATGTTTAAATAGCTCATTAACTTGATTTAAGGGATGGCAACTTCACAGCGCACTTTGTGTAGACCACTGGTTTCAATCAGTCAGGAATCTGGCAAGTGTTGTGTTGTTATGGAAACCTGACACACTACATAAATAATTATTATCCAGACAGTTGTGGAATATATAGATTGAGTGTATTCATGTGATGTTGCCTTCCTCGCACCCACACGCATCTGTAAAAACAAAACATTGAATAAGTAGATGCTAAGCTGTCATGCTATCTGTGTTTTACAGAGGCCTCCTCCCTTCTGATGACTGAGCAGAAACATCTGCCGAGCAAAGGTATTTTCTCACACGCCCACACACACCCCTTCCATTCTTACATTGTTCTCACCATATAGTGTGTATATTTCAGCCAACTGTTTTATATCTAGGTATTTACTATGTAAGATGTCCTTGAGTGTTGAGAAAGGCGTCCAAAATAAAATGTATTATTATTATTATTAAACACTAGCAGGTCTGGATGAACGGAGCGAGAAGAGAGATGTATGACCCCCTCCCCTCCCCCCCTCCTCCTCCTCCCCCCCTCCAGATGTGTGTGTGCAGGTGCAGGATGTGGGCAGCTGCCAGAACTACACCATGAGGTGGTTCTTTGACACGGAGAAGAGCGAATGCTCTCGCTTCTGGTACAGCGGCTGCCACGGCAACGGCAACCGCTTCGAGACGCAGGACGCCTGCGAGAGCGTCTGTCTCACAAAGAGACGATGACCCCCGAATCAGGAACAAGCTCCTCGTCCCCACAGCCAGGCGGTGGCCCCCCCCGACCCCCACCCCGTCACATGACCTGTCCTAGAGCTGTCAACGCGTTCGTCCGGTTGCACTGTGTCTCTCAAACCTCCCTCAGGAGAGGGCAGTGTCTGTTACCACAGCAACACTGTTCTTGATACATTGCTGAGCGTGTCGCTGCATGCAAATTCATGGCCTCTCTTGAACGGTGCTTTGGCCCGGTGCATGGCCACGCCCCTTTACACATCAACAGCGTCTTAGTTAACAGTACGGTCATCCTATGCCTCCATAGGCCCATGCATACTGCAGTTCTGTACGTGTACGACTTTTACCCAAACAGCATTGCTGACATGACTTCAGATATTTCTAATCTACGTCCACTGCTGTAGGTGCAGAACTGCCAGATAGCTAGCTAGCTGGCAGTTCTGCACCTAAAGCAGTGGACGTAGATTAGAAATATCTGAAGTAATGTTGGCAGTTATTATAGCTAGCTAACCTCCCAACAATGAAAAAAGTTTTCTAGCGTCATAATGCATACAGAATTTTTTTTCCCCCCAGCAAATCTCAATTACATCAATGTTGTGCTTGTCAAACAGAAATGGCGATTGAAGTACTAATAAATTGCAATATTCGCTGTCTGTAGAACCAGATCATTGTGGTATATCGGATACATGTAACCACTACGGTTTAACCAAAGTACCAAACCACCCCATAAATGTTTTCACTAATCATAACCACAGGGTAATAGATGTACCTCCTAAAACTAACCACAATAAGCAGCAGGGCCGTCGGATGCGTAGCCGCAAGGGCTGGGTCCGGGCGTATGCAGGACACGCGTGGCAGTGATGTTGCATATGCGTACGTAACCGCAGGTATAAACGCAGGTCAACTTGGCAACCAGGGCTGACACATGGTGGCATATTATGGGCTGTTCTGGGCATCCTCCCCCCATTATCACTTAAGATACATTATTTCCATGATATAGCGTCCACATATTTCCCTCCCAGTGCGCCAATGGAGGAGAGTGTTTGAAGCCTCCTGAAGGCAGAGAGGGGTTGGTCCTGTGTGTGTAGTCTCAGTGTACGGCCAAACATTAACCAAGGAAAACACAGCTGCCGTAAAAGGCCCTGATCCCACATCCCACTGTTTGGATATGGGAGATCATTTCTGTATAGACCGTTTATTCTGTTGACCAATGGTGCTTTGTGTTTAAAAAAATAAAAAATAAACTTCTGAATTATCTGTGTGTGTGTGTGTGTCCCGAGGAAAAGGGCCCTAAATGTGTTTTATGATCCAGCTGCTCTTGATGTGAACGCCTGTGTGTGTAACACAGGAGGTAATGAATTGGCCCCAGAGCCAGCTCCACTAGACCACCAACTGCAGGATATGCCAGTGGAGGTCAGGGGTCACAGACTAGACGGACCAAAGTCGTTCTGGAGCGCTGCCGTTCAGATGGCTGTGCTGCTGTTCAGGGAGGTTTCTGCCAGATTAGCAAACAAGACAATGTAGTAATTCATAAACGATTTATTATATTTAGAGCGCCAAGACAAATTCAGTTACAGTAACCGACACCTCGATTACTTAGCCAGTGGCAGATGACTGGGCAAGAATGGTTCATAGTTATTAAAGACTGAGCAGTGTTTTCCTACAGATATGAATCTAAATGTAAGCAGAATAACTCGGTTAAAGGGATATTTATAATTGATCACAGACCTTGTTCCTAGACGTTAGCTTTATTATAGTTGAAAGTGGATTCATTTGGTTTATTACTTACAGACAGAACATAGATAAATGGAAATGTCATTGGCAAAGCCATCGCACAGACAAACATATTTTATGTGGCATAACTTGCAGAAAAGATTCTATCATGGTTGTACAATATACTTTTTGTGAGTCAACCTGTTTGTAAATACTTTTCATAAAACGTAATCATTGAAAGTCAAATGCATCTAATGCTTCAAATCGGGCAGGTAGGATGATGACATCATCGGGAAATGGATCCACAGATCTAATCCCCGCCATGAGAGAAATGTGTTCTGGAGCAAGACGAGCTCTAAACGATAAATACATGATCACCTCAAACAGCCTGCATGATGAAGACTGGCACAGACGGGGTTAACTGGCCTGTGTTCTCATCACAAGACATGTTACACAGGCCGGGTTAGTGTGTGTGTGTGTGTGTGTGTGTGCGTGCGTGCGTGCACGCGGGTGTCCCAGTCTACTTCCAGACCTTGACGATACCGTCCCGTGACGACGTGACGATGAAGCCCTGTGTGGTCTGGAAGGTGGCGATGTCAGTGATGATGTCATGATGGCCCACAGGAAGTGCCTCGGGGCCTCGGCGGGGCGTGTCCTCTTGGGCCCCGCTCTTCTGCTTGCTATGGATCTCCTGGAGGTGGGGAGGGGTACTGCAGCATTAGAACGACTAGCAGTCATGGACAGGCATATATGAGCAGTATACTGTGGTATGTATCTAGTAGAATGTGTATATAAACAGTATATACTGTAGTATCTATCTAGTAGAATGTGTATATGAGCAGTATATACTGTAGTATCTATCTAGTAGAATGTGTATATGAGCAGTATATACTGTAGTATCTATCTAGTAGAATGTGTATATGAGCAGTATACTGTAGTATCTATCTAGTAGAATGTGTATATGAGCAGTATATACTGTAGTATCTATCTAGTAG
>JAODOY010005900.1:0-10158 GCA_025399855.1 Forbesichthys papilliferus | reverse complement strand
CATGCCACACATTTGTCTTCTTCTTTTGGTTTCGGGATTACTAAGCGCGTTCGCAGCTCATTGCTGCCTCTCACAGTTCATGACGGCACTATTTTTTCAGTTCGGAGCATAGTTATAGGTATATTTTTCCGAGTCGACGGTATATTTACCAAATCGACGTATGAAGTAACCGGTTACGTCGGTTATGTCGACTAATCGTCCCAGCACTACTTTCAATAGACGTTTTCAGAGCCCTAACCTTGCTGCTTGGTGTTGTACATATGTCATTTTCTTCATGCACTGTAAACCTTATTTCACACACAGCTGCCATCTTACAAACATGTTTTTTTTTTATTACCCAAGCTTTTCTTCATATTCATATACTTAAATGTACTTCTGAAAGTAAAATGTCATATACAGGAATTTTTATTTGACCTATATTCTTAAAATACAAATATGACAAAGAATCATATGTCTAATGCGAAATGTACATAAACATGGTGATACAGCAAGACTGGACAGTGGAAGTGCACAACTTACATCAAGCAGACTGTCTGAACACTTTAAAAACAGGATTAAAGGGACCATCAAAACATAGTGTACCCCACACACATTGACAGAGAAAGAACTAATTAAACAATGGTTGAACCACACAAGGAGATTAACCAGGAGAGACTGTTAAAAATTGTTTGTTATTCTGTACTGTATATTGTTATAAGATAAATGTGTTTTATTGATATAGTACGGGAGATTTTTGCACACGATTAAGGATAGGAACATAGGTTTAACCATAACTAGTGCTCAGTGAATGTCTTCACACAAGTGAAAAAAATACTGTCTTATTTCGAACAGTTCTCACATGGTAACAACTGGATTCCTCCGGATATTACCTGTCATGGAATTGTCAAAGAAAGTTACACCACATTCATCTGGCACAGAGGGTTAACAGGCCCCATGTGATGGTGGCTGATCCTCAGTAAAATACTTTCTCTTTTCCACTATTCATCTCACTGAAATAAATTGTGTGTCCTTCCCAATTTGATGTCATGATGCTTTTGTTTATGAGCTCCATGAAGCAATCTGTATAACAATGGAAGAAACTATTGTATTAGAGGATTATATCAAGGGAGGCTGTAGATGTAAATATGAAAGGATATTGGAGAGAGCCTTGATATAATCCAGAATATATACCTATAATGATGACTGAATCATACTATGTACTATACAACACAACACAGTACAAAAGTAAAAAACCCTAACTAAAGCATTGAATGTACTTCCCTGATATCAAGGTATGATGATATTCAATACAATAAACTTCAGTGCTGTCCAAAACCTTAACATAATAATACAAACTGTTCTATTGCTCATTTCACATTAAAATGCCAAATTAGATGATCAGTCTGCTAGACTGCAGTGTCAAACAAAGAAAAATATGTTAATCTCCTTTTATAAATATTTATAAATTGACTTTGGTCACGGAGAGCGTGACAGTACTTCAGTGGCTTATTTGACAAGGCCAAACATTTCGCCTTGGCATAATACATGTGCTACTGTGAGTTGGGATTTAACACAAGTTTCAAGTCAAACAATATTTACATGGTAGGTTTTATCATATTTAATCTTGGCAAGTTCACAATCCACACAATCCAGTGCCATTTTAACATAGCAGGGTAACCCCCTCCACCCCCCTACATATAAGAGCAGTGGCATGAAAACAGTGCTGCTTGGCTAGACTCAGCAGCTTGGGCTGCCTGAGCCTAGCCAAGCCTGTGTGTTTGTTTCAAACGACAGTCTTGGAAGCTTTCCTCTAAACCTGACTGCAGAGGAGGAGCAGTAGTGAGGGAGATGAACCAGAGCCAGAAGAAGCTGTGACCAAGTAGCGAGAGAGCGAGACAGAAAGACGGAAAGGAGAGAGGTCACACAGCTGTCGACTCCCTCACATCCTACCATGCTCCCTTTAGCCTGCCACGCAAAATGGGACTGCGTAAGGAAGGCCATGATGGGGTCCGCCTGCAATACGGCCATATGACGATGTGACAATATTGTCTGTTTCTGGCTGAAGCCATAGAATAACACACTGCCGCTGAGATCTCGCTTCTTCTGCATTCACTTTTGACCAACACCTACACAATATATGTTGGTGCTAATTTCTTTCTGCTTGTGTCTTCATGGTTAACATTATCCCTAATGTTGTGTCCTGTTGTTTTCAAATCCATCTATAGACCTCGTCAGAGTCCAAGGTGTCCCGCTACAGACTAGACTTGCAAATCCACGGGGAACCTTGTCAACACAGTATATTACTGTTTGAGATTCCTGATGGTTTCCAAGGTAGCAATACCAACAAAGAGAGGTCATCTTAAAATCTCACAGATTATGCACACAGTTTGTGAAAGAACGAAAACCACCACATTTTCTCCTTAAACGAAAATTATTTGTGTTTTTATGTAGCTACTGGTACAATGTAAACAACAACAAACTTAATCACTGACTAATGCTGCAAATAATGCCACCCCCGCTCCTGCCTCTCTCTCTCTCTCTCTCTCTCTCTCTCTTTCTCTCTTTCTCTCTCTCACACATGTTCAGCATTTAATTAAGACATCATATTTATTTTTCATCCAAATAATTGTGACTATATAAATATTCATATAAGAAAGCTATTTTTCAAATACAAATTTAAAAAAAAAAAGTGACACTGACAATGTTTTTAGACATCTTCACAAACGTTTAGCAGCAGTCAGATGCTGGGGGATTTTGCACAACCATTTCCTGCTTGTTCCTTATCTGATGACAACCTGCAAGACACATTTAGCCCAACAACTACTCCATTACCACATAAATAAGTCTAGCAATCTGGAAGAAGAAGATTGCTGTCATCTTGCAAGTCTGTACCAGTATAGGGCACCATTTTGATTCCTGCAATTACCTCCTGACAAAACTGCCATCTCGTTGTTGCACGACTTCATTCAGACTCCATTATCTCCTCTAAATTAAAAATAAAATAGGGAAATTGTCTCAGGTACCGGGAAAACCTGTAGGGCTTAATCATTGTTCCCTACTCCTCAGGAACCATGTCGGTTGGGGTTGTAGGGTTACAATCTAGTGCAAAGCCAGCCAAATTCTCCAATCGCAGAGGGTCGTCTGGTGTAGGGAACATGTTTTTATCTCTGTACCGTTATAAGCTATTGTGTTTCACTTTATAACTGTGCAATATTCCTTTTAGACTCTTGGTAAACAGGGACTCTGTTTTTTAGTGAGCTGAACCAATGTGAAGTGTGGATATATTAAATGGTAATCAGAGAGTAATCAGCAACATTTTTCCCTTCTATGACATTCAGGATGGGACCAATATCTCTGCAACACCAGATGAATGCATATAACATGTTCTTGATAAATGATTACCATGATTTATCTGATATTATATTCAAAAGAGAAGATGTTCCTTGTGAACATGCCTATAATAGTCCATGAAGTGCCATTCTTTCTCTGAGCTTGTCTGTTCTTGCCAGTCATTCACCACCTACTGTTTTGCTTCATCATACATAATTAAATGAAAAACCTTTACTGTGAGAGATGAATCCATAAATAGAGGGATTTGGGATGGATTAATTTGATTATATGTGTGTTTTTCAAAGAGGAAAATAACTGAAAGAAAATAGGACGTAGAGCTAATATACAGTATAAGTCAGACGTTAAACAGCCAAATACATTTATTTTATTATATTAAATTCCCTGCCTTAGGTCAAATATGAATAATACTTTATTTTTAAATGATGAAATAGTAGAATGATTTTATATTTTACTTTTTTCAGACATTTACACAGTTAGCAGCAATGCAATTAATGCCATTTGCAGGTTTTCACAAGCTTCACCCAATACGTTGTTCCATTCCTCTCGATAGAACTGATGGAACTGAGATCAGATTTTCACAGTATGATAGCAGCATGATATCTTAGTTATACCCACAAATCTTCTGTTGGATTGAAGTCACGGCTTTGTGATGGCTACCCTAGGACCTTGACTTATTGTGTCTTCAAGCCATTTTGCTCAAACTTGGAAGCACACTTGGGGTCAAAGATGTGCAAAAAAGCTGAAACATTCTGGCTGATATCCGGAGATGTTGCTTCAATATTTCGAAAGCACCAGTCTCTCCTGCAGCAAAGCACCCCTACAACATGATGCTATACATCTGTGTTTCACAGTTTGGACTGTGTTTTTCGGCTTACAACCTCTAGCCTTTTGTAACTATACCCAACATGCACTCCTTGAATAGCCTCCTACTGGGCATAGACCTCAGATTAATTTTGAAACTATTAGTCTTTATCCAATCAGCATTGCTACAACAGTTTTTATCGCTTCATCTTACTCTACCACCATTTTGAAAAACACACGCTTGACTTCATCACATTTAACCACCCTGACTGGTCTGCAAACACTAATGCTACTAATGTAATATAGGAATTGCGCGGGACGGTTTTCCTTAGTCTGGAGTGACCACTTTTGTTGTTCTTACATAAGTATTTTCAGGACCGTCTTGCCCAAAACAGGTCAGCAATATACTATATCTGCCACTGGCGCCATCGAGCATACTGATCCTTTTGACAGAATACTTAAGGGGGGATGTTGCGTTGCTTTTTAATTGTAATTGCTTAGTTGCCTTTTTTTTATTATTCTGTTTTGCAATAAGTGTAAAACACCTTTTCTAATTTATTGTTCCTCATTTCTCTTAAAGAGTCTAATCTGTGTCTGGGAACCCGCTTGAGTTTGATCTGCAATAAAGTTACATAATATTCTTAGGGTGCAAGTCCCAAGGTGGCGTAGTTAAAATAATAGTCAGATTAGCAAGCCTTCTACCCTACCGGTTACACTAGGCAAGACAAAAGAAGTGCCAGCAACTAATTCTACACAAAATATTACAATATACTTACAGAATATCTGTTTTTAACATGTGCACATTATTAAGTCTAATGTAGCCTACTGTAGAAAGCACAAGGGCTAAAACTGGCTAGCCTCTGTTGCAGGCACATTGAAGAGTTTAAGGCTTCAGATGAAGTCATCATAGTTCCCATTTCCTCATTTGTGCATGATGCAATTGTTTTGTTAAGACTATACAGATAACTGTACCATCTTGCCTACAATCAATTCGGCATTCACAAAATAACAATAGCCTAAAGTTAATCTTGCCACGTTTACCCAGTTGTAGGGCTGGGTAGATCGATCCCAATTGAAACTAACACGTCAGATACCGTGACATCTTGTTTTTGAAGCTTGATTCTAGTGTCAATAGGATCGATTTCAGTTTCTCTCTTCTATGTTGTACCCATTTCATTAAGCAGAGTTGTGCACATATTTTTCTGTTATTGTGATCCCAGAGTGCATGCACTCTTTGCTTTCTCAGTCTCCACTGCTGTTGTTGTGTCACTAAACACAAAATGCATGCAGACGGCTGAACGAAAGAGGAGCATCATAATACAAAGCACAGGGGAACCCTTAGGGCAATCAAGGTATTCAGTGAATACCCCAAATAAAATATAGTATAGCCTATTAATATTATGTATATAAACAATAAAACAGAGCTACTGAAAGTGAGGCTTTTTAGTAAGCAGCAGAGTGTTTTCTGACACTAACGGTGTTTAAAAAAAAAATCTTCATCACATGTAGGCAAATTAACGAATCACATGTTTTCTTGTGATAGTTGCTAGACAGAATACTCTGAACAGCAACTAAATTTATGTTACCAATGTCTCAGCAATAATACCATCCACATTCCAAGTGACAATGGATACCTCTTTTCATCTGGGTTCCGTTCCCATAGCAACACTAAACACATTTTTTGAGAATTCACGGATATGAATAATGTGCCTGATACGAATTGCAGAGATTTTTATTACACTTGCACTGGCCACGCTTTCTTGTCATCTATGGTTACAAGGCCGATTACAGGAGAGCGGGGCAGCGCACCAGGAATTAGAGAGCACAGACGCACGGATGGACATGAATGGGCATATCCATAGCTGCACTGCCGATAAGTCTTATTCAGATTAGGTAGAGGTTAAGGACCACAAGCAATGATTTTGTGGTTAATATTTATGCTTGGTCTGTTTGGTGAGATGGTTGCATGTCGCATTTAGAGGCAACATGCTAGGTTGGTTTGCATGTTTGTGGAAACCTATTGCACAGCCTGAAGATCAAGCGTTTTGATAAACTATATCTATTTGTGTAGTAGCAGACTACAAGTCAGGCAAATATGTAGACCGGGCTGTACTTTAATATGCAGTTTGCATGCTCGTATATGTGAGGTTAGCTTACTTAGTCTATGCATATAGGCAATTGTTAAGCTTTTGCACACCGGTTCTTCTAATCGCTATGATTCTGAACATGATTCTGGCCCTGAATTACGTGGTATTGAATCGAAATTAAATTTTGCAGTCTCCTGAAGAATGTAAAGACAAGCCACGAGTCACGAGGTGTGACATTTTATTTGTTGTTATTCCATATTCCCTTGGATTCATAGCCCCACTTATTTTGCCAATGAACCTTGTGTAAGGAAAAACAGCTGTGATAAGTGGATGGCAGGCCTGAAGCGATTGCAGGCTTCAGTATAAACATATGCATCAAGCCAGTGTTATTCTGATCTCAGTAGTCAGCACAGTTACGCCACTTTGCTGATGCAGTTGAGGATGGCTATGGCACTGCTGCCTAATTCCACTTGACCAATGACGAAGGTGAAAAGTACTATTCCATTATTATGGGGAAGGGTTGCACCATTGAAATGTCCCTATTCCAGGATTGGAGCTGACAGCTGTTGTCGCAGTGTAAAATACAAAAAAACTCTAACTTTAACTCAAAGTATCTGTGTTTTGGACTGATACTACATTACATTTAAAACACTCACATTCTACATTCTTCACAATGCACTATGTAAAGTCTGCAAGGAAACTCATTGATCATCAAGAGGCATGAACATGAAAGACATTATTTAAAATAAGATATGGATACATGGCCCAGATATCTTGTTGAAACCAAGGAATATATGGCCAGAGCCATCCAATTAAGGATGTTTGCTGACAGATGACCCAGAGGTCAAAAGGTTTGCAGCAGAGAATATAGCAATTGGAGAAAAGAAGGCTGATACTATGAGAAAACATATTACTTATTTCTCAAATGGCTAAGCCTAAAAATACAGTGCCTGGGTTCCTCAGGCTCAGAGGACTGTATATGTCTCTAAAACACAAGAGGAAAACAATTACAGAGCATAAGAAGTATGAGTCAAAAATACACTTTATTTGGAAGAAATGGATACAGCTGAAATGGAGATCATACCAAAAAGAATACCTAATAAATAATAAACTCGGTTAAATGTATGGTGTACTCACCTGTTTAACAACAAGAGCAGTGCACATTCTGGACATTAATCTTGCATCAATGCTCTATGTTGCTTTGTGTGAAATAAAAGGTCAAGTGGATTTTAACACACCTACACATACAGCTTTACACCATAATGCCTTCAAACCGTGTGCTGAAGAGTTTATATATAACATATTCCTCGCAAAGACATCGGATGATCCAAATTACTTGGAAGTTCTGACGCTCAACCATTTGCTCCTTAACCAAATATACAACAAAACCTAAATAAGGGAGGACAGCGTGGTCTAAAGTGGGAGGTAGACTAGGACCACCCTACCAGGAAGACCTATATGACATAGCATGCACACACACTTTAAATATTATACGAATCACACACGCACTTTAATTATTATACGAATCACACACGCACACACAGCATGCAAGTGGGAAGGAAAAGGGGAGGGGCCTCTATCCCGTTTACTTCCCAACAATAGACGAACACACCTCCAACCTAAAGAAACAAAATCAGTTTTATATAAATCATCAAATCAAAAAGAATATACAACACAGTCAACTAAAGCAAAGAAACTATACCTAACAACCAAAGATACTTAACTAACATAAACAATAGACTTAGACTTAGCAAAGGCTAAGTCAAAAGAAAAAACTAAAGACAACAGTAAATATAAAGAGATAAAAACAGCAGTGGCAGCCTCTAGACATCACTAAATCCCCAGCGTCAGACACGGAAAAGACAGTGGCACCTGTCGCGATCGTAAAACAGAATCAATATTTTCAAAACACAGCCAAACATTGACGTTTGCAACAATTAAAACCTCCCGGCAGCAGGAGGGAATGTGGAAGTTGCTCTACCTTGCTTGCCTTGATTAGCAGGGGAGGGGCCTGTACACATACTCCCTGTTAAAACTATTTAAGTAACTAGCTAGTGCTACAGCTCCAGCAGTAGGTGCCAATGTGTGCACAAAGACAGTGGGTGCAATATGACTTAGGATGTCTCCTAGTGGAAGACAGTGGGTGCAATATGACGTAGTCTCCATGTGGAAGACAGAGGGTGCAATTTGACTTAGGAAGTCTCTCTGTGGAAGACAGAGGGTGCAATATGACTTAGTCTCCATGTGGAAGACAGTGGGTGAAATTGGACTTAGGAAGTATCCCTGTGGAATACAGAGGGTGAAATATGACATATACCAGGTGTCCATCTTCACCTGTCCTGTAAAAACCAAAATTGTTGTCATCTACTGTCCCCCAGACCAGCTCAGGAACTTCCTATATGGATGTCCTCCTAAATTATCTCCCTGTAGACGGAACACAACTCAAAATCGGGTGACTTTAACATACACTATCACCCTCTCTTCTCAAAGAAGGTGAATGACATCAGCAGCTCCTTTGTCCCTCCATCCACCTGTCCCACAACATTGGCCTGCACTCTATATGCCTTCTCCCTCCTCTCCACAGAAGAAGTCCAGACACTCATAGTGTCCAGAACACAATGTGTCCAGTTTGATGGAAATACATCTGAAATGCTACGTCTACCAGAAAGGGGGTGCCACAGGGATATTTTCATGGACCTTTGCTGTTCACTATCTATGTAAATAATGTTGGTCAGCATTAACCAAATGCAAATTTTCATTTTTATGATGATGATACTGTTATTTATTGTTGTGCAGCTATACTAAGCAAGGCTTTACAAGATTTGCATTCTGCTTTAAATATTGTTCAGGAGCAGCTCTGTCAACTTGCATTACTTTTATATGCTGATAAGACAAAGCTGATGTTTTTAACAAAGGCCTGAATGAAGCCACTAAATCTTCAGAGTATATTTAGGGCGTACTCACACTCACCCAGTTAAACCGTGCCCGCACTCATTTGACCCCAAATTGTGGTATGTTTTAGTGTGATCGCTCCGTACTGTGCCCGGGCACGGTACATTTAACCCGTGGCCCACTTGAAAGTACTTGAAAGTTACAAACAGCATGGCAGCAAAGCGAAAACTTTGGTCTACGGCAGAAGTGCAATGTTTATTAGAAATTAGGGCAGACGAGAGTATTCAGGAACAACTGGAAACAACACGCAAGAATTATCTACTTACTCATGGGTATCAATGAATCACATGAGCAGTGTCGGCAAAAACTGAAAAAACTGTGTGCTCAGTATCTGAGCTGGTTGCTAATGGAACATCAAGGACATATTTCAGTGTAACGATTGTGTGGACAAAATAATTGTCCTGAAACCAAAATGAGCCAACCTAATGTAGAGTAAGCGTGGCCCAGCCCTGAATGTTAACTGCAGTGTGAGTGCAGACCAGAGGGGGAGTGAGGATAGGGGGCAATCGTGCTCGGGAACGGTTCAAGGCAACTGGGCCAAGTGTGAGTGCGCTCTTAGTATGCTGGGCAAGAAAATAGAAAGAGTGACCACTTACAAATATGTTTTTTTCTGATCGACGAGACTGTCTTACATTTAAACCACACATAAATGGTCTAGTGACATAACTTAAAAAGGTTTCTATTTCCAATATAAATCCTGTTATTCTTATGAGGCAAGAAAACGTCTTGTGTATGCTACTTCTTTGCCTGTATTAGATTAGGGTGATGTGTTATACACACATGCCTCTATGGCAGGGTTTCCCAAATCATTTTCCCTAAGGCCCAAAATGTCACAGACCCACCACACTGGCCCACCACCTGGCCCACCACAAGTCTTTCTACATCTTACTTGAATTGAAATGCAACAGCTTTCTTTTGACTAAGACCAGATGGAGAGCTCACATTACACCTATACTAAAATCTCTGCATTGGCTTCCTGTTAATTTCA